>JASDQU010014038.1:66212-99248 GCA_032191745.1 Picea mariana | reverse complement strand
TCAGTTCACTTCAGCAATCATAGATAGAATGATTTCTTTACTACAACACTAAATGCTTTTGGAATTGAGCATATACAGTGCGTGGCTATCTTTGAAACAAAAGACTTCCCTGGGTTGATAATTTATGTTTCACTTAGTTGTTTAAAATTAATTAAGCAATTATAGTGACCAATAGTAGCACACATTAAACCAAGTAATCCACTCGAAGAAAGAGAGAAAATGGAGATGACAGTTGCGATGACAATAGAGAACATTAAGAGCTTGGATGAAAAATTTGTGAATATATATGAATAAATCACACAAGTATGGACTCATTTTCTAGATAATGCAGAGCTACAAGCACTGGAACAAAGGCTACATACTTTTCATGAGATGGTGTTGAATATCAAAAATGAAATCAACATTCTACCACCAACAAAGTGGATTATTACAATTATTGAGAACATGCAATTGAACTAAGTGATAAAACAAATCATAGAGAAATAATAGAATCTTGCGTAGAAGTTGGAGCCATTACATGAGGAATCCTTCAGAGTGATAGAATAATTTGTGGCAACGTAGGTGTTTGGTTCATTTTTCACAAGAGTGAGCAAAAATAGGTCCCTTAACTATCTAGTTAAGATATCTAGAAAGCACAACAGAGAGTTAGTTGGTTAGTATCTCAACTAACATAGAGAAACAAGAGATAAGCAACAAGGAAATAAATCTAAACTAAGAAAATAATAACTTGAAATGAATGCACAAAAAAAACACAAGAGAGATATACCAAGTAAACTAATCTTTGAATTGATACTCCTTGAATAAATATGATAACTCATGAGTCCCCTCTTCCTCCTTGGGAAGGCTCTTGAGTCACCAAGTAAAAAGTATTATTTATACTATCAATGGATAACAAAGGAAAATGGTGAAGAAAAGAGTGATGAACTACTCAAGAGGAGAGAGCTCTAACACTTGCAATGGATTCTCATTGCTCAAATCTTTCTAAGAGGAAGGTTGCTTCCCCAAAGCTAAAAATGAGCAGCATAACAATACTCAAATGCATCTTCTTTTTCTGCATAAAATGGCCCTTTATTTATAGGAGGATGGAAATATTTTTCTCAACTAGTTCTAAGTGTGAATGGGAAACTCTTGGACGTACTTCCCATCGCTTTCTGTGATCCCAAGGTGAAATTTGAGGGTGATTTTGGGTATGAGGGAGGTTTCCTTCATCCCAAAAATGGTTGAGGCATGAAAAAAATTATTAATGCATCATTTCAACATCTGTTTGGGTTTTTTGGATATCAATCATGAACTATGCACATTGTAGGCAGTGTTATCCCATGCATATTTGGCTGAATGTGCACAAATTTCCATAACCATTTTTATATAGTTTCTTTTTATTTTCATTCCAAACTGAGTGTAATCCTTCCATGATTTTTGGTAGTATGTTGTGTTTGTGTTACATGTTTCTTCATCCATTGTCTATAGTTGTAGTGATCCATTTTCTGGTGATAACAACAAGGCATAGTGAAGCAAGCAAGACAATAAAGTGTTGATAAGTCAAATAACCATATTACTGAATAAACAGTCGATGAGATTGTGGCGCAAGAAGTACAAGAAAAGGAAACAATCGCAATTGTAAAGGAGACTCTTGAAAATTTTGTTAGGACACGGAAGTGAGTGAAAAAATAGAACTGAGTGGCTTAGGAAGATCCATAGATGAATTTTGGGGGCCTATTGGGATAATGCATTTGGGACCATTTTTGGGAACTGTGCAAGAGCTCACACACAAGAATGAAGCCAGTTAGCGCATTTTCAAGATCAGTGCATGTGAAAGAACGAAAGTTGTTATAAATTTTTGTCCATTGAAATGGGATAAGACCTAATGTCAATGTGTGAATATGTAAGGTTTTTGGGATAGAAAATAGTTGAACATTAATGGAGAGATAAGTGTGCACTATATGTGCGAACGAGAATGGAATTTTGGGGTATAAATGAGATATCATGTATGAGTGCAATAGGAACATTTTGTAAGGGATGATTCTGAATAATAATATAAGAATTTGGTCATTATCGACATAGTCCATCTTCGGTGAACCACATTAAAATATGGTGTCCCTTTGTTATGTTGTGATGTGTTTGTTTACTATTCTTTTTATTGCATGCATATAATGTATGTTTGGTTAATATCAATATGTTACTTGTTGATGATTCTATGCACATGATGTATGATATAATGAATGAATGCCAAGGATAATGGTTATTATGAATTCCTCCCATCCCTTCATGACAACAAAAACCTAGTTCTTACGGTCTCCATAGATACCTCAGGTGAGACTTCACCTAATTGCAGTTGATTCCGAAAGGGCCAATATCTTAGGGTTTTATTGGTGAATTAATGTTGAACCTCAGGTCTTCCCACTATGTACAAACATAGGGAAGACCATCCCACTCATCAGTGTCCTTGGAAGGATGAAATCCATACATTTTTGGAAAAACAACAGGCCCCTTAGCATCTTATTGTCTTATCCCATCCTTTCCCCCCTCAACCTCAAAAACATGGTTTCCACAAATCCTTCCCCTCTAAAAGGCGGAATGATAGGTATCTCTCACCATTAGGAGTCTTCCTAGAATGATTTTGTTTATATTTGTGACCACACATTCAACTTGAAACTTGGGATAACAACTATGACACATCTGAGCCTATCCCTATTTTGCATGAGTAGGAATATTCATCCTAACTTGGTGGCCCTCTAAAAATAGAGAAGCCATGTTTTGACACACCACTTCACCCCACAAATGGAATTCTTCGACATATGACTCACAATACCAATACATAGTCTTCCCAAAACTATAGTATTATGAAATACTTGGCCCAGGAACCATGTTCCATGTCTGCGCTTGAAGTCCTCCAAAGCTTCCCCATGCAACATAAATCCTTGTTGTCAGCCATAGGTGGGGTTGATCCATCAGAGTCAAGTTTGATGACCTTTGTTTATACTCAAGTTACTCATAGGATATCCCATAGAGTATCCTTCTAGATCAAAGTGAAAATGATGGGTAAAATAGTATTCCAAATAGTGGTCGATGAAGGAGCCTCAACATGCATAATGTTTATTTATTGTTGGAACATCATTGGCTCCCCTAATATCGACACTTTTGTGACACTATTTAAATCATTCGACGGACACATGTTCTAGCCTCATGGAATAATCATTGCCTTACCCATCACATTAGGTGGAAAGACTATCTCTATTGCCATAGAGTTCATCAATGAACCTCTTGAGTACAATATGTTAGTCGAGCATACTTGGTTCGACAAGATGAATGTAGTTGTCTCATCAATTTTTTGGGTCCTACGCTTCCCTCACCAAGGGAAAATCATGACAATCGATTATTTTGGATTATGTACCCTAGAACTTGGATCCAATGCAGGGTCAAATGTACTATTTTTTAGTGATAACATGCAATCTTTTGTTAATGTCGACGCAGGGATGTTCAAATATCCTTTGCTGATGGGAATTTTTCCCCTTCCCTCACCATCTCCCACTGCCAATGTAGCTCCTATCAACATGGTTTTGTTATTTACCAGTGGATCTCTTGGGTGGTACCTTACCTTGAGGTTGTTGATAAATATGGATCCTCCATGCCATTCACCCCAATAGAGATTTTGATCCAGATTTTATGAGAAGAACTAAATGACTACAGATTATTAACAGGTTCTTAACCCAAAATAACATAGATACAATAAAATTTGTTTTCTATTCAATATCAAAATAAGTTGAAACTGTAAAATGCAGCGGAAACAAGCTTGTTGGAATGTTGGCGGCTTATCTCCAAGAAGATATGTGACGAATGAACTCATTCAAAATAAGATGATTACAATGAGGCTCTAAAGGCCTTTTTACAATAAGAAGGAATGCCAAAAACCTTATACATCCAAAAACCTAATCCTAGGAGATGAAGCACCAAAAGTCATGTTGGCCCCATTTGGGTAAGTTAGTACATCAACTTCTCAGGGTCGTAACTTTTGCATACGATCTTCGTTTTAGGTGCATGATAGACCATTGGAAAGGTATCATCGAGGATATTCATTTTAGGTACAATATATAAGGAACTTATATATTGATAACCTGTTTTCCCAAAAAAACATAATTTAGGGCCTCAAAATGGCTCTAGAAGTGAAAACTACTAAAAATAGTACATTACCAAAATTGTTAGAAAAATGTTTTGAGGTAGTTGGAAAAGGTGGGTGGCCATTGATATCCACATAGATCAATCCTCCCTCCTTTGGAAGTAATAATATCCATTGTGTTGAGGTCCCCCATCAGTTGAGAAAAGTTCTGCTGAATTTGGCCCCCAGTGAGCCACTTGCCTTGGTGCAGAAGTTGCCCTGCTTGGACGACTCGATAAAGCTAGATCCTTTGTTGTTGACTACCCTTGATCTCTGCATCCACAATCTAATCATTGGATTCCTATTGTATGCAGTCTGGGTTGAGATCTGTTGGTGTCAGTTGTTCTTCTACTTTTGAGGTGTCTAATAATGGTGGGAAATAAGGGCGAAGGAGATCCACGTTGAACATTGGGTGTAGGCAAAGGAAAGGAGGAAAGTTGAGATCAAAAGCATTATCCCCCACAGACTTGGTGATAGTGTATGACCCATAATGGAGTGGGCGAACCTTCCGATGGGGTCCTATAAGGTGTTCTTTCTGCAAGTGCAACCAAACTTTGTCGCCCACCTGAAACTTATGTGGCACTCGATGTTGATCATGGCATTGTTCGTACTTATCATTGGACTTCTATAGTATATCCTAAACCTGTTGGCGGATGTGTTGTATCTGATCAATGAGCTAGGTGGTTTTGTCATCTTTAGTTGGAGAAGGAGATGAGTCGGTCAAGGTGACCGCAAGGGGAAGTGAAACATCTATGGGACCCAATGGTTGGAATCCCAATACAAACCTGAAAGGGTCTATGGTCGGTTGAGCTATGCAGGGCTCAGTTGTAACTATGATGGACATATGGAAGCCTCTCATCCCATGTGTGAGGGTGATTTGAATTATACATGCTAAGGATATGCACAATCATTCAATTTATGACCTCAGTTTGGCCATCTTTCTGGGGGTGGAAGGGCGTGGATTTGGTGAGCTTGGTGTCCATTAGTGACCAGAGGATTGACCAGAATGTGTTGAGAAATCAACTGTCCCAATCTGAGACAATGGTTTGTGGGATTACAAAATGTACCCAGAATCGTTCCAAGAAGAGCTTGGTTGTGGATTCTATTGTGGTTCTCTTCTTACAGGCAACTAGAATCGCCATCATAGAAAAGAGATCAAACCACACAAAAACACATTCATTTCCCTACTTGGTGGATGGGAGGCCTGGCATGTAGTCCATTGAGATGGATTCCCATGGTCTGTCAAGAGTAGGAAGAGAGGTGTACAAGCCTTGTTTCTTAGTGGTCAGTTTGGCAATAGCATAGGTAGTACAGGACCAAATATACTTGTTGACCTCATGTCAAAGTTTCGGCCAGTAGAAATGTCTATGTAGCATCATCATTGTCTTTTTGATGCCAAAGTGTCCTGCCACCCAACTTTAGTGGGATTCCTAGATTAGCTTCACTCACTCGCTTGATGGAACAAAAATATGGCCCAGACGACACGACAACCCATCTTGAAGATGGGAATTATTGACAACTGTGTTTGCACCCAACATTTGGTAGGTGGTGGTGAAGTCTGGATTTGTCTCATAGAGTTGGGGCCATCCATAGGTCTCATGGTTGCAAGAGTCTAGCATCGTGGTGAGTGCCACGACTGGCGATCTGCTGAGGCAATCAACAATGCGATTGGTGCTTCATGTTTTATACTTGATGTTGAGGTGGAATTGTTGCAAGTATGTGGACCACTTTTGATGGAAGTCATTCTGCAATTTTCCTTGTGTCTGCATGAACTGCAGTGGCTTATGATCAGTGTGGATGACTGTCTCCTTCCCAAGAATGTAATGTATCCACTAGTGGCAGGCTTTCACAATGCATTACATTTCTTTTTCATAAGTAGGGTACTTACAAAAAACATCTGATAGTGTCTCACTATGATAGGCCACGGGGTGGCCATATTGGTGAGAAGGGCACCCACAACATAGTCTGAAGTGTTTGTCTCGATCTCAAAGGGTTGTTGTAGGTCTGGTAGTGAAATTACTCGGGATGAGCACAAGCGTTGCTTCAAATCATCATACTCTTTTTGTTGGGACTAGTTCGATGCAAATTTCACCTTACCACCACCCCTGGTTATTTGGCTGAGGGCCCATGCAATATGGGAGAATCCCAACACGAACTGCAGTAGAAATTGGCAAGGCCCAAGAAGCTTTGAAGTTCAGTGAGTGTGGTTGGGGCTAGCCAGTGATGGATGACTTGGATCTTGGTTGGATCCACATGTACGCCATGTTGATCAATGATGTAGCCCAGGTAATGGACCCTGTCCATGCCGAAGGAGCATTTTTCCAAGTTGGTGTATAGCTTGTGCTATCGTAGGGTGTGCAAAACTTGTTTAATATGATACAAGTGTTCGACCCAAGTCTTGATGCAAATGAGAATGTCATCTAGATACACCACTACAAAATTATTGGTGAATGGTCACAAGATATCATCCATCATCCTCATGAAAGTGGCTGGAGCATTTTTCAAACCAAAGGGAATGACCAACATTCAAAAAGGCCTTCCTTTGACTTGAAGAAAGACTTCCATTCATTTGTTTGTTCTATTGGGACCTGGTGGTAGCCAGACTTCAGATCAATATTACTGAAGTATTTGGCCTCCATGAGTTGATCAAGGAGGTCGTCGATTCGGGGAATTGAGTATCAGTTTCTAATTGTGATTTTATTCAGAGCCCGGTAATTAATGCAGAGTCGCCAGGTTCCATATTTATTCTATACTAACATGATTGGGATCCCTCAAGGTGATGAGTTGGGATGGATGTGCCCCTTGTGGAGTAGTTCTTGGATTTGTTGCTTGATCTCCTCATTCTCTAACATAGAGTGGAGATAGACTATCCCACTGGGAAACAATGAGCCAGGGGTCATATCGATGGGGTGGTTGACCTGACAGTGCAGAGGTACCCCGATAGGTGAGGAGAAGATATCTAAGTATTCTTCCATGAGCTTATCTACTTTCTTCTGCTGTGTGGAGAGGTCAGCTGCAGAGACCCTGGATGTGGCTGTGATGTTTTACTTATTTTGAGAGTGAATCATGAAGAAGACAAACTTCCCTGTCTGAGAGATGACCTTTCTGCATTGCTTAGTAGAAATCAAGGAAATAACACTAGGTGGGACTGCCTCGGGTATCCTGTACAATTTCTTGTTCAAATTAATAATAACACTATAAGGCCTAGAATCATATACAACTTGAATTTTCCATAAATAAGGTTGGCCCAAAAGAACATCACAAAATTCAAGAGGAGAAACATCACACAATACCTCATCTTTGAATGGCTTGATGTCATATGATAGTCGACACTATTGGTTGATGTAGATATATCTTCTTGGCAGAGCCATCCAATGGTGTAGGATTGTGGGTGTGGCGTTGTTGGCAGGGCCAACCGCTTGACGACCTCTACCGAGATGAGGTTCTTTTGGATATCGCTATCAATGATGAATTGTAGTGGGGTTCCTTTTACCCACATTTGTGAATGAAAGAGGCACTCTCCTTCTTCTGGATCGTCTGGTTCACCAGGTTGGAGCTTGGTGGTAGCAATAGTGGCACTGGGTTCCACGCCAATGATCCTTCTTCCCCTTTTTGGTTCTGGCTCAGAGTCAGAATCCACATCTGATACAAAGGCTTTCACTTCAACCACCAACAACTGCTTTGAGTGGTAGTCAATAGTGTTATGCCAAGGGCTCTTATGGAAGTCTCACCACTTCCCGATATCTTTCTTTGTATTTTCGGTGTCCTTCTTTGCTTGCGGCTTGGACTAGTTGTCCTGATACTCTCCATATTTTCTCTTTCATTTTTTCTATAGATTGGGGCTACCCTTTCCTAGATTTTGTTGTGAGGGGTTCCTAGGCCAGAATTTTTGCGTCTTTTGTTTGAGCTTCTGCACAATTTTGATGGCATATCGATAGGTTGCGCCCAAGGATGAGATGTCTATAAATTCCAATTTGGTCTAGATGTATCTATGCAGAGCACCACAATACATGAGCACCAAATGTCGCTCTGAATCTTTGATACCCATCTTGGTGCACAAGGTATGGAAGATATTTGTGAAATCTGACACTGTTTGGTCTCTTTCTTGTTTCAGCGTGGTTTGTTTGGTATACAAGTCATCATAACCTCTGATAGGGTAGTATTGTTCCTTAATAGCATCCCTGAAGGATTCCTAGGTGGTTGTGACTATAAATAATGAGGGTTCCTCTATTTCCTTTACTCACAGAAAGTTTCCCACTAATCTTTGATATGGGGAACGACTTTGAGGAGAGAAAAAGTAATATTTTCTCTATTCGAAAAGTTATGGATAGAAAAATACCCTTATAGTAAATTCAACCACTTTTCTATATCATCTGCATCTATCTTACCTTCAAATATAGGAAAATCGATGTTTATTTGTACCTTGAAAGGGGTGGTGCCTCCACTTGAAGAAGATGTGTTGCCTGTTGGTATCCGTCGAATGATTTGTGTGAAACTATCCATCATCTCATTCCTATGTTGTGTGAGGGATTCCTCAATCAACAATTTGAAAGAATATATTATCCCATCATCATTATTTTCTTCTACCATGAGAGTTCTCTTGGGCGTGGGAGAGCTCTTTTCCTCAAGAGAAACAAGATTGAGACCCAACTCTTTGTACTCCGACCTCGTTGGGGACATGCAATAAGACGACAAGGATAAAACTACTCTGATACCACTGATCCAGATTTTATGAAAAGAATGAAATGACTACATATTATTAATAGGTGCTTAACACAAATAACAGATACACAGTAAAATTGGTTTTCTATTCAATAACAAAATTAGCAGAAACTGTAAAATGCAGCAGAAACAAGCTTGTTGGAATGGTGGTAGCTTATCTCTGAGAAGAGATGTGACAGATGCACTCATTCAAAAGAATATGATTACAATGAGGATGTAAAGGAATTTTTACAATAATAAGGAATGCCAAAAACACTAGACATCAAAAAACCTAACCCTAGGAGATGGAGTGCCAAAAGTGATGTGGGACCCGTTTGGGTAAGTTAGTACATCAACTTCCCGGGGTCGTAACTTTTGCATACGATCTTCGTTTTAGGCATATGATAGTATGTTGGAAATTTATCGTCGCGGAGATTCATTTTAGGTGCAATATTGAAAGAACTTATATATTGAAAACCTGTTTTCCCAAAAAAACATTGTTTAGGGCCTCAAAACGGCTCTGGAAGTGAAAACTGCTAAAAATAGTAAATTACCAAAATTGCCAGAAAATATTTTTTAGCCACTTGGAAAAGGTGGGTGGCTACTAATATCCACCTAGATCAGATTTCCTACCAAGAAATCTAGTCAGAATTGTTGGGTTATGAAAAAGGTACAAATATCCTCCTTACTTGCACAGTTCATGATATAATCTTGATTGACTTTTCTGTTAATTAGGGATAAATAGGATAGAAAATGATTAATATGTCTTCTAGTGATATTATTGAAGTTATATTAAATAGATTCTAAAATATGATTGGAATTGTTTGATTCTGATACAGAAATGGATAAATATTGTCAAAATCGAGATAGCAAAGGAGATCTTGAAGATGCGTAAGCTATTGAAGGTTGAGGACTTTTGGCGCAAAGCAGTTTTGAAGATGATTGATTTTCTATATTGTAACTTTATAATAGTAAATAAATCCTGATGATCTCTCGATCCTCAAGATGGATTAATTTACCCATATTATTGTAATATATAGAGGGTAATAGATCCTGAAGGGATGATATAGAAGAATTGCATCCAAGTATTCAGAACTTAGAATTTCTCTGTGCAAGTAGTTTTTGTAAATGTTGTACCAGCTATGGAATCAATAAAAGATTTGAACGTTTTCACCAGTGCTTCTAAGGACCAAGGTCCTAGCCTGAAGGAGTTATTGTCTCGATTTGTAATTGTATTAGTTTGATTTCTGTTTTGTGATTCAAATCTCTTTTACAATAGTTAAGATGAATGCATAAGTGTGTTAATGATTTTATGATGTTTGCGTACAGAAGATAGACATTTCTCTCAAGTGTTAATGATTGTTGTTCCAACTTCCATTACTATAGTTTGTTTCTTGATAGTTCCTCACATTTTTATACGCGTTGTCCCTTTCACTTAGATTCACTTTTGTTGTTCCTTTCAATTAAGTTACATTTTTCGTTCCTTTCAATTAAAGTTACAATTGTTGTTCCTTTTAGTTAAGTTACGTTTTCTATCCATTTTGATTAGATTACAATTGTTGTTTCTTTCCACAGATAGAGTAATTCGCTATTTCCTTTCCATAAATTTGATTCATAGTTGATATTTAATTGTACAAGTCTTTGCTTAGATTCAATTATTTCTTTTTAGTTAAATGAATTCAACAGATTAGTTAGTTCCTTTTCATTTGCAACATGTTAGTAATCATATTTCAATTCTGTTAAGTAAGATATTAGTCTCAAAATATTTAATGAACATTTGAGGAACTTGATTGTGGATAAACTCATATTTTCTTTAACTACGCAATTTTAGCCTCTACGATCTATCCGCATAGACTTTTTTGATATTCTTAAGATAAAAGACGAATCCTCGGGTTGATAAATTTATGTTAAACTAAGGTTGTTTTAGACATCTTTAGAGCCCAACATTTTGGTGTCGTTGTCGAGGAGAATGTCAAAGGTAGCATAGGTTGTGTCTCTAGAGGACCAAGTATTGAAGATGGAAGGTAAGAACCTATGCATGCAATAAGTAATATGCTTATGCCAATGCGTACCTCTAGTTGACACTTAAGAGGTTATATAGGTGTTTATTTTTGAATTTCTTTTTTGCATGAAGTGTGTATGACTAAGAAGAAAGATATTGAAAAACCAAAATCCCCACCAAAAACTGCCATATCCCAGGGCTCAATGCTCCCTGGGAGAAGAACTTTCATAGACAACATCATCCCAAAAGATGAATCTCAAGCTTCGGTTGGACCTAGGAAAGGATCTACTCGAATCCCTCAGGTAGCAGTTTCACCAAATGCAACCCACACTGATATTCAAAGAAAAACTGAAGGGACTGAGCAAAGCTTTCAAAGCATAGATCTTCCACCCCTCAACTCTTTAGAAGAGGGAAATTCTCATAATCTGGAGGAAGGAAAAGGAGAAACCAGTGGGTTTGCCAAGGCAGACCCATCACCACCCCCTGATCCTGAATCTCCTATAAAACAAGAAGTCATACCCGAAATACTAGATAGAGGGAGTGCAATCAAATCCCCTAGGGGATCAAGTAATCAATTGAAAGAATACCCAGGCCAAGAAATTCCTGAAGGTTATTGGTAGATATTCAACCAAATGGTGCAACCAAATCAACAATGACCCAAGACCTCCACGTTGGAATATCCGATAGTTGATCCAATCGCCAATGCCCCCATGAAAGCATCCCCCCTACAAAACTTGCCAACCTTCCATGGATTGATCTCAGAAGACCCAGGACGCATTCTTATTTGAATTTGATGTCTTATGTAGAGGGTATGATTACACCTTTGAATCCCAAAAATTAAAATTGTTCCCCTCCACTTTGAAAGGATAAGCTCTATGTTGGTTTATGGGATTGGGAGGTGGAACTATAAACTCATGGGATGAGATGAAACAAGCCTTCTTGACAAAATACCAAGATTATTGTAGGAGCAGGGACCTAAAAGATGAAATCTTTCAAATGACTGCAAAGTAAAATGAGACGTTAGAAGAATATGTTGAAAGATTCCAATATAATTTACAAAGTTCTCCTTATGGAACATTACCAAGTGAGGTGCTTAAAGCCACTTTGATAAATGGAATGAAAGATGAATGGGTAGAAACATTAAATTTAATGGGGAAGGGTGACATTTATCATGAAACTTATGATAACATCGTTCTATTGTGCATCAAGTTCTCACGAGGAAGTACACAGACCATATCAGGGATGCATACTTCCCTCACCAGAAAAAACAATATTACCAACGGGGGTGTTACGCGAGCTTAAGTTGGTAATCTCTTAGAAAATTTCAAAACATATATTCTGAGCACTCTGACTACACAATTGGATGTATTGTAGGCCAAACAAAAACAAGCAGAAAAACAACAGACTTTGGCCATATTTTGCCACAGATGCAGAAAAAAACATTGTCCAAGGGAATGTCATTTATATATGGTTCGGGTTTGTGCTATTTGTGCCAAGGATCATGCAACGGAGCAATTCCCATCACTCCCTAGACTAAAAGGTGTCTTTATAGAAGTGGAAGAGGAAACAAAACCATTATATCTAATGGCTTAGCATCATCAATGGTAGGCTCGGCCTCCAAAGACACTCCATGACCCCTCCTCTTTCTTTTCCGGACAATATAATCAGCAGCAAAATTTTGGTAATGCATGGTAGGGCCATCCATTTACTAATCAGAACTGACAGCTCCAACAATACGCACCTACAAATCCCACTTGGCCGAACCAACCCACTGCAAATCCCATCTGGCAGAATCAACTAACTGCAAGTTCCCCTGGCCTAACTCACAATACCCCACCCCATCATGGAAAAACTCAAATAACAGCCCCTACCTTCGCAGTGGCCCAATACGACTACCCAAATTCCAAATTGGAACTCGAATTGGCAACGCTCCATGGGGATAAACAATCAACCCATGGGGATGGCCCCTCAAACCCAACCCACATTGCAAGATCCACTCCAACTATCCCAAAACCCCCAATCACAATTGCACCCTCAATTATTGGCCCAACCCCACCCAAATCCTAATAATAGACTGGCTCAGCTTGTCCAGATTATGGAAAATGGAGAAGGGGAAACCAACTCGGTAGGGTGCAACGAACTCCAGTTGATATCGGGGCATATAATATCTCATGAAGAAAATAAAATTTTCCAAGAGAAGGAGAATGAAAAACTAGAAATAACACCCTCGACAGTGGTAATAAAGGAATAAATCAGTCGAGTCACAGGATCATGATAAGGATGCAATTCCTTCCCCTCTGTTCCCCGAAATATTGATGATAGCAAAACCTGTCGTGTATCCTAACTTTGACATTGTAGGGGAACTCAAGAATTTATGTGTCAATATCCCACTTCTGTAGGCTCTGCAAGACATTCCAATTTATGAAAAGACGATCAAGGAACTATGTGGGAGGAAGCATGTAAGGAAAATTAAAAATTCATCATCAACAATTCACGTAGTAGGAGCCCTGTCTGATCTAATTCTTGGTAGACAAGAACTAGTCAAATATGAATATCCAGGGAATCCCATAGTAACAATTTAGATCGAGGGTTGTTCTTTTCCAAATACACTAGTTGATTTGGGGGTGGCCATCAATATATTGACTATGGAAACCTACAACACCCTGGGTTTTGAATCCTTCGAAACCACCCAAATTATGTTACAATTGGTTGATTGATCAGTGGTTAGACCACTCGACATACTACATGATATAGCAATCACAGTAGACTCTTGGGAATATCCAGTGGATTTCCTCATCATCGATCCAAGAAGTGGACTCAAAGGGCATCCATTGATACTGGGCAGACCATGGCTCACAACAGTTGATGTGTACATAGGATGTCGAACGGGTAATATGAAAATTACTAGAGGAGGTGTCACAAAAAATCTCATCTTATATCCTCCAACCAAGCCAAAACCGACTTTCATATATCCATAATTTCCACCACCACTATATCCATAAAAGGATTTACGAGCCCCTCTCACGCTGGAAGAATCTTTTAAACTCAAGAACCAGCTAGAGGATGATGTAATCAGTGGGTTTATTAACAGCCCACCCACCGTGGGTAATCCAACATGCCAGATGCTCCAAGTTTTTCTATACTGTGAAGCACAGGGAGACTTGTTGGAAGATTTAATGGAACAACAAATCTCGATTACCATCGTTCATAACAACAAATCCATTGAGATTGCACCAGGGAGGTCTCTGAACATTAATGCCAATTTAGATGAGAAACAACAACAAAATCTAATTCAAGTCCTCTCTAAATACCAACAAGCTTTTGCCTAGGAGTATTCTGACATGAAAGGTATTGATCTGCAACTCTGTACACACCACATTTATATTGAGAAAGAATCCCAACCTATCTGACAACCACAGAGAAGAATTAATCCCCACCTCAGGGATATTGTTTAAGAAGAATTACAAAATTTGTTGGACGTATATTTTATATATCCTATCTCAGATAATCAGTGGGTTTCCCCATTAGTTATCATCCCCAAGAGAAATTGGAAATGGAGAATCTGTGTCAACTATAGGGAACTTAACAAAGCCACTCAAAAGGACCACTTCCCCTTACCTTTCATCGATCAGGTCCTGGATACTTTGGCAGGGAAGAAATTATTTTCTTTCCTAGATAGTTTTAGTGGCTACAATCAGATCCATATTTCCCCAGAAGATCAAGATAAAACTACATTCACATGCCCCTGGGGTACCTTTGCATACAGAGTACTACCCTTTGGACTTAGTAACGCTCCATCCACATTTCAAAGGGCCATCCTGAGCATATTAAAAAATTTGATCAGTGAAGGGATTGAGGTTTACATGGATCATTTCACTCCTTATGGAGATGACTTCGATCAAGAATTGAATAATATGGACAAGGTACTAGAATGGTGCATTGCTACTAGGTTATGTTTAAGCCACGAAAAATGTCACATGATGATGACGGAAGGTGTGGTACTAGGGAATTATATTTCTGCAGATGGAATTAGAGTAGATCCAACAAAAATAGAGGTAATCCTTAATTTACCTACACCACACACACAAACTGAGGTACATAGTTTTTGTGGCTCTTCAGGATACCATCGCAGATTTATGGAAAATTTTGCAAGAACTGTTGCACTTTTACATGCTTTGATTGGTAATGTGGAGTTTCAGTGGTCTGACAAGTGTGATGTGGCATTTGCAGGGCTCAAGAAGTTGATCTTAACAACACCAGTGTTGAGGGGACCAAGTTGGAAAATACAATTTCACATCTCCACCAATGCATCAGATATTGACATAGGCGTTGTCCTTGGACAAGAAGAAGACAAGAAACCTTACACCATTTATTTTATTAGCAAGAATCTTTCTCCAGCTGAACTTAATTATACAATAACATAAAAAGAATTTTTAGTTCTTGTTAGGGTCCTATAATTATAGGTAACTCAATTCTTCGGTTGTTGATTTGGCATTGCCCCCGTGATGAAGACTTATGGTTCATTTGACCCCTTTTTTCCCCTCCATCCATTTCGCCCGATCCTCCATCACCCTGCTACATCCTTCATCCACCTTCATGACACTCACTCCCTTATCCATTTGTCCCATTAGCTACATTTCGCCCGCCTTTCATCCCTGAATAAACAAACATAGGATAGAAAACATTAGGTTAATAATAAATGATTAGTGACAAATTTTTAAGATTAATTAGTGTAATAAAGAAATATTAATTAAATTAATGTAGTTAGATTAATAAGCTAGGTTAATCTTGTTAGTAATTAATTAATTAATTAACTAATAATTAAGTTAGTATTTAGGTTAATTTAGGATAGTGTTAAACATTAATTAATATAAAACATTTGATAAAAAACATATAAAAAATTAAAAACCAAATATAATAAACATAACACAAAAAATTAAAAAGAATAAATGTAAAACGAGTAAAGAAACGTAATACAAAACAAAAAGCAAATAAAATAAAACAATAATAAAAAGACATTAATTGAAAAAACAAATTAAAACACTTAATAAATAAAAAGTAAACAAACAAAAAAAAAACACGTAAAAAGAAAACTTAATAAATAAAATAAAAAACAAAACAAACAAAAAGAATAAAATAAAAACATAGTGCACACCTTTTACACATATCCCAAAATAAATAAATCTATGGACATAAAAAATTTCGGACACCCCATGCTTTTTGAACTTTAACGGAGGGGGGGGTCCAGAATAGTGGTATTGGGAGGGACACTTGTCACATTTAGGTAATTTCGGACACCCCCCTCCCAATACCACTTACCACCTCAGGGGGGGTCTAGAATACCACTTACCTCTCCAAAACCACCCTTCCCCATTTTCACAAAACCGTTGTTTTTCTAGTTTTGACACCTCATCTTGCGAAGCAGATTCTGGGCAAACAAATATGAATTTTTAAACACCGAAAGATTTTTTTGTTCATCACGGGATGAAAAAAAAAAATATCTCCCAGTTTTTTTCAAAAGTGCCACTAGTTGGGAGAATTGAGGAGGTCTTTCAGCCTCATTTTTTGGATTTCTATTTTTTTCTGTTACAGTTCCAATTTTGCGGGAACTGTTTCCATGAGGTGGAATCAAAATTTGAGAAACAGAAGGAGGTTTTTGCTCCAGACAATATAATATACAACAAATGCCTTCATTTTTTTCAGAGGTGTCATTGATTGGGAGAAATCAATGACTGAGCGTACCCATATTTTCAGCAAATTCGGCCAAATTTGCAGTTCTGGATTTTTGGGGATTTGTGGCTATTTTTGACTGAGGCGGTTAAAACCGACTTACACAACTTGTTGGACGATATATCTTATTTATTGAGATGATTTTAATGTAAATGGGGTTGATTAGTCAGAGGACCATGATTCAGTTTTTGTAAAAACAACTCACTGAGCTTTCTGTATTTTTCATCAATTCAATAACACAGTGCTATGCTACAGGACTCTTGTGACCATTTCGACTGGTGATGTGCATCCCTCTCTGTAAATTTGTTTCTCTGCTATCATAATTAATGCCTTCCTCTGAATTATTCCAAGAATATTAAGAACAGAATTGGTTTAAATGTACCCTTTGTCTCTGGCTTGGTATAGTTTTTTATGTTTTCCACTGAAGATTAAACTCAAAATTCTTAGTTGCTTTGTGTTTAATTGGATTTCTTGACCTATTTCGTCTCACCCATTTCATTGAAATTAAAGGATCCAGTGAGTTTTATACCTTTCCCTGTAAATATTAGCCCATTGACATGGATTTTTTATCGTTCATTGTAGTGACTCCATAGCCCATGGTTTCTTTTCTCTGCCCATACCCAATTCCTAAAAAAAATCCTATGTTCTATGTAACTAGCCTAATATCCTCTTCAAATAAAGTTATATCAGATAGAGAGATCCCTCTCTGAGTCTTGGAGGGATAGATACAAGACTCGAAGTGGTTTTTATGTTGCCTCTATGACTGCCTCCTCATCCTTGGGAAAATTATAGAGTGCTAACAGAATGGCGACCATACTGGGGAACTTTCCCCAGTAGTACACTTCAAGCTCCAGATCTGGTCACTGATGGTGGATAGTGACTAGACACCAGAAGGCTAAGATCATTCACCTGGCGACTCCAACCACCTCCAGACAGTTCTGACTCAAAGACTCCATTGGAGGAAGAATTTGAATCATGACCAAGTAGCCTAGAAAGATTAGGTACTCAAGCTCAAATTGCATTCAAGACATCTTTGGTTTTATCTGCAATTATGTTTTGCCTTATTCTAAGCCTAATCAAAAGTATATTGTTGAAGATTACATTGATCATCTACAAACTAATGAGCCTCAAGAGATCAGATCTCCAATTGTAGATTATGTACATACTCATACACCTGTGCACATCCCAGATGCACCTGTAGAAGTCCTAGTGAGACATAAGCCTCCTGCTTTATCTCTTACTCTTGCTAAAGCTCCAGATGGTTTTAAGCCTCTTGCTTCACCTCCTGTACCTGTCAAAATCCCAGAGAGATACAAACCCCTATATTTTCCTCCTATCTTCCATGACCTCCCTACAAATTACACCAATAATCTACCCAGGTTTGATGGAGAGGATGCCAATATTACTGTTGAAAAACACATCCAGAGGCTTGAAGATTTTCTTGAACTTTATGAGGTTGAAGATGACAATGTATATATAAGGATGTTTGCCCTATCTTTGCAAGGTAAAGTTAAGAACTGGTTTAAAAATATCCTAGATTCAAGCATTAACAATTTCCATCAGTTTGTGCAAGTTTTCCTAGATCGATGTGTGATCATGAGAAATGTCTTTCTCATCCTGGAAGAGTATGACCATTTGAAAAGACAACTAGGGGAAACAATACAATATTTTTCAGCAAGGTTCAATAAGGTATATCATGCAATGTTTGTTGATATAAGGCCACCCCCAGGATCAACTCACTTGCATTTCCCAGATGCCTTTGATCCTGAGATGGCATTCCAATTAAGAGAAAGGAACACTGCAACTCTCGAAGAAATGCGAAACATTGTAGTTGATGTGGAGGCCAACTTGTTAATCAGAAGGTCAAAGGTAAAGAACAAAGAAAAGGAGCATCTGAAGTCATTAGAAGCTAAACTGAACATTTTGGCTAGTGCCATGGAAGAGATGATGCAGAGGATCAACATGAAAGATGACCTTGTTGTCCTAAGACATCATGTTCCATTGATTTCAGAGAAAGAAAAGGTCACTGTTGCCAAACATTTTGTTGCTCATCCTTGGTACCATAGTTTGGATAATGATTATTTCATGTATTCAATTCACAACACAGTCAAAGATGAAGTTCCATCTCAACTTACAGAGGAATAGCCAGATGATATAATGTGCATGTTGGATGAAATTTCTTACTTGGATAATCTACCCAAGTGCTATCAGTATGATGATGATCATGAGGCTAAAATAGAGGTGGATTGTTCAAAGAAATAAGCCACATATGATTGGGAGGAAGAAGATCATTTGCAATCCTAGCAGGACAATCAATCTATACATGGAAATTATGAAAGCAATGATCAAATTATAGAAAATCTCAGAGTAAGTGGAAACACTTTGCCCTTATGTTTCTCATCTTTTCAATTTCTGAAAAAAAACTCTAGACCAGTTGTAAATAGTGAAGACAAAAATTTCTCTGATCAATCAGTTGAAGATACCACTGTTGATATGGAGGCTATTCTGAACCTAGATTTACAACCCTTGACATACTTTGATTTTCAAATTCCAGATAAAAGATTAAATCCTAAGACAAATTATGAGTTAGACCAACATAACTCTGTACCATTATGCTTTAATTAATTTCATTTTTTGAAAAAGAATCTTGAGTATATGCTAAAGGATAAACATATAGAAAATCAAGAAGTCTCGGTGGAACCAATGCAACAGTGATTTCAATTTCTACAGGATCCAATATCTGATGTGTTGGATGACTTGGGTTGTCAAAATCATTTTCCATCATCCATCCATGGGATAAAAATCTGTTATGATATCGACATGATCAGGCAAGTAGCTTCACTATCTTTTTCAATAGAGGTATCATTTCAAGACCCATTAGAAAATTTGTAGCCATGTCAGGAAGTGCATGAGGATGAAAATAACATAGATATGGTGCCAGAGCATGTTACTCACTTGGCTGAATCTAAAAATCAAGGAACATGTCATTTCTACCTTGATCCTATAGTCACCTATATGGAGAAATTTTTCACTACAGAGCCTCAATCTATCTCTGGCATTACTTTTGTTCTTCAAGATTGTCGAGGTCTCTATTGTAAATATCAATCATGTTTTCTACAGTGGCCTTTACACTTTGCAGTTTTGAATCTATGGGAAAAAGGTCAAGCTGCCTTTTTTACTGTGCTAACAAGCAGTCAAGTAGTCCACTGATCTCAACAGCTACTTGATTGGCTTCATTGGCATTTTTGTATTATTTGATTTAGCATGATTTTCAGTAGTATAGGGTAGGTAGGGGAGAGTGAATAAGCTCAACATTCTGAGCATCTATTTTTCAACAGTGTTCATTTTGATTTGGTTTTCAGTTGCAAAGATCAAAACAGGCATAGGTTGCAAAATAAGATTTTGGGATCAGCCCAATGAATAAAGCACCAGTCTTCTTGATCAGAGTTCAGTGGTTCTTGACACCTCCTGAAAGATCTTCCATCCCTAGGTGGAGCCTAATGTTAGGGTCCTATAATTATAAGTAACTCTATTCTTCGGTTGTTGATTTGGCATTGCCCCCGTGATGAAGACTTCTGGTTCGGCTGACCCCTTTTTTCCCCTCCATCCATTTCGCTCAATCCTCCATCACCCTGCTACATCCTTCATCCACCTTCATGACACTCACTCCCTTATCCATTTGTCCCATTAGGTACATTTCACTTGCCTTTCATCCCTGAATAAACAAACTTAGGATTAAAAACATTAGGTTAATAATAAATGATTAGTGAGAAATTTTTAAGATTAATTAGTGTAATAAAGCAATATTAATTAAATTAATGTAGTTAGATTAATAAGCTAGGTTAATCTTGTTAGTAATTAATTAATTAATTATTAATTAATTAATTAACTAATAATTAAGTTAGTATTTAGGTTAATTTAGGTTAGTGTTAAACATTAATTAATATAAAACATTTGATAAAAAACATATAAAAAATTAAAAACCAAATATAATAAACATAACACAAAAAATTAAAAAACCATAAATATAAAACACGTAAAGAAATGTAATACAAAACAAATAAACAAATAAAATAAAACAATAATAAAAAAACATTATTTGAAAAAACAAATTAAAACACTTAATAAATAAAAAGTAAACAAAAAAAAAACGCGTACAAATAAAACTTAAAAAATAAAATAAAAAACAAAACAAACAAAAACAATAAAATAAAAACATAGTGCACACCTTTTACACATATCTCCCAAAAAATAAATCTACGGACATAAAAAATTCCGCACCCCCCCATGCTTTTTGAACTTTAATGGAGGGGGGGGATCCAGAATAGTGGTATTGGGAGGGACACTTGTCACCTCCAGGTAATTTCAGAGCCCCCATACCAATACCACTTACCACCTCAAGGGGGGTCTGGAATACCACTTACCTCTCCAAAACCGCCCTTCCCCATTTTCACAAAACCGTTGTTTTTTAAGTTTTGAAACCTCGTCTTGCGAACCAGATTCTGGGCAAAGGATTATGAATTTTTAAAAGCCAAAAGAGGTTTGTGTTCATCACAGCCTGAAGAAAAATAACCTTTCCCATTATTTTCAAAAGTTCCACCAGTTGGGAGAATCAAGGCGGTCTTTCAGCCTCATTTTTTGGATTTCTGTTTTTTTCTGTTACAATCCCGATTTTGCTGGAATTGTTTCGGCGAGGTGGAATCAAAATTTGAGAAACTGAAGGACCTTTTTTCTCCATACAATCTAATATAAAATAACATTCTTTGGTTTTTTCACAAGTTTCACTGATTGGGAGAAATCAATGACTGAGCGTACCCCTATTTTCAGCAAATTCGGCCAAATTTGCAGTTTCGGATTTTTGGGGATTTGTGGCTATTTTTGACCGAGGCGGTTAAAACCGACTTACACAAATTGTTGGGGGATGTATCCTATTTATTGATATGATTTTAATGTAAGGGGGGTTGATCAGTCAGAGGACCATGATTCAGTTTTTGTAAAAATAGCTCATTGAGCTTTCTGTTTTTTTCATCAATTCAATAATACAGTGCTATGCTGTAGGATTCTTGTGACTATCTCGACTGGTGATGTGCATCCCTCTCTGTAAATTTGTTTCTCTATTATCATAATTAATGTCTTCCTCTAAATTATTCCAATAAGATTAAGAAAAAAATTGGTTTAAATGTACCCCCTGTCTCTGGCTTGGTATAGTTTTTTATGTTTTCCACTGAAGATTAAACTTAGAATTCTTAGTTGCTCTGTGTTTAATTGGATTTCTTGACCTGTTTCGTCTCACCCATTTCATTTAAATTAAAGGATCCAGTGATTTTTATACCTTTCCTTGCAAATATTATCCTGTTGACATGGATTTTTTATTGTCGTTAGAGTGACTCCATAGCCCATGGTTTCCTTTCTCTGCCCATACCCAATTCCTAAAAACAAATCCTATGTTCTGTGTAACTAGGATAATATCCTATTCAAATAAAGTTATATCAGATAGAGAGATCCCTCTCTGAGTCTTGGAGGTCTATATCGAAGACTCAAAGTGGTTTTGTTGTTGCCTCTGTGACTACCTCCTTAGCCTTGGGCAAATTACAAAGTGCTAACAATTGTTATACCTGTCATCAATAAATTTCATCATTATATAACAGGCTATCCAATTATTCTGTATACTAATCATTCTGTTATTAAATATCTAGCTAATAAACTGATTACTAATGGATGGGTCACTTGGTGGTTATTACTATTATAGGAATTTGAAATCACCATCAAAGATCGACCCGAGAGAGAAAATATTGTTGTAGAATTCCTATCCCGCATACCCAAAATAGATGACTCCTTAACAATTGAAGACCAATTTCCAGATGAGCGTCTCTTTTTCATCACCACAAAGCCACCTTGGTACACTAATGTGGAAAATTATTTGGAAGCTAGAAAATCATCGGCACATCTATCATCAAGGGAAAGAAAATTGATCATCCAACGTAGCACACGATTCACTTGAATCGGTGGATATTTCTTCCACACAGGAGTTGATCTCCATATCCACTGATGCATACGAGATGACAAAATCTACAACATATTGAAGGTAGGACATGATGATCCCCGTGGTGAGAATTTTGCATACTACGGGACTGGATGCAAAATTTTATAGATGGACTATTATTGGCCCTCAATATTCAGATATGCAAAGAAATACATCCAAACCCGCGACAGTTGTTAGCGGATGGGAAAACCGGGTCCGGCTAATGAAATACCCTTGAAAGCACAAGTAGTTGCAGAATCATTTGAAATATGGGCACTATACTTCATTGGCCCCTTCAATCCAAAGTCAAATCAGAAGGCCTATATTCTTGTTGCAACGAACTACATGACCAAATGGGTAGAGGCAGAAGAATACCAAATGCAACAGAAGAAGTAGTCATCAAATTTATTTTCAAATTATTTGTACGCTATGGACTACCCATAGAATTAATCACTGATGGGGCATCACAATTTACAAATCACAGAATCACCACCACCCTGGAAAATTATCATATTAAGCACAAATTTACTTCTCCATACCACCCACAGGAAAACGGGCAAGTAGAAAGCACCAATAAAGTCTTGGAGGAAATATTGACAAAGATTGTCTCAACAAACAGACATAATTGGGCTACTGAGCTCCCAAATGCCTTATGGTCTTATCACACAACTTGACGTAACACCACTAGCTACTCTCCTTATCACCTAGTCTATGGTAAAGAACCTATCTTCCCAATCAATTTTGAGATCAAGACCCTAAGGATGGCCCACGAAATTGGACTGGATCTTATAGAAGCACATAAACAGTGCCTTCAACAACTCAATGAGTTGGATGAAGCACACCTGTCTATTTTGGAGCTCACAACCATTATTCAGCAACAAAGAGCGACCTAGCATGACAAACATATCAAGAATAAATCATTCAAGAGGGGTGATTGGGCACTTCTCTATGATTCCAGATTTTAGGATTTCCTGGGAAAATTACAGACACGGTGGCTGGGACGATATGAAATTAATGAAGTCCATAAGAATGGCACAGTCACTTTAAGTACCATCGACGAGTTTGGATATCCATTTCTGGTCAATGGACACTGGCTACGACTCTACCATCAACCGCCTTGAAGAGAATATTTCTACCAGGAAGTAAGTAAGGACCCTACTGTTCAGATTTTGGCTGGCTGGGAAGGTAACCCAGCCACTCCAACTCCATAAATGATGAATTTTGTTTACATTGTACATATTGTATATATATTTTTTATATATCTAATTGAGTTGTTAGTTTTTCTTTTTAGTTTTATGAAAGTCACTTGGGAAATAGGAACTAGGGAAGATAATTGTAATGAACACAATTATCACTCTTTTATGTTCCGTACTCCTGCTTTATCTTATCACACGGACCTTGTCTTTCACAGAAAAATGAATATGTCATGCACCGCAACAGTGATCGGGAAACTATAATGAACTCATGACATTAATAGACCATCCAATACTTTATTCTAAAATAAAATGACCCATAACAATTGAATGAATTTAGTTGACGACTAATCATCCTTAAATTCAAGAAAAAATACATTTTCATGGGGGGTTTCCAAAATTACCTATTCAGATGGTTAAAAAAATTAACAGATGTCGTCCCCTATTGTGATTTATGTTCCTTGAGTGTAGTTTTTGTTCATTTGAATGGACCAACTGTCGTTCCCTTCACGCGATTGTTTTTCCTTTGAGTATCGTCGTTGTTCATCTGAATGGAACAATTGTTGTTCCCTTCGCGCGATTGTTGTTCCTTTGAGTATCGTTGTTGTTCATTTGAACGGAACACCTGTTGTTCCTTTCATGCGATGTATGTTCCTTTGATTATTGTTTTTTTTCATTTGAACGGAACAACTATCGTTCCCTTCACGCGATTGTTGTTCCTTCTGCATTGTCGTTTCTTTCCTTCATGTTGTTAAAACCTTAGCCACTCCTTTGGGGTACAAATTTCACTAAATAATTTTCACCAGCATTATTTCTAATTATCATCACAACGATCTATCATTATTTTGTGGACTATCTCCCATACCTTATCAAATTGTTTTTGGATTAATTTCTTCGAAATATCTTAAACCTTGTTCATAATCTGTAACCACCATAATTCATTTATTTTCCCTATATACATACAAATATACTTGAATGATATTTCGCCTTCATATTATAATAAGTAGTCTTAAGCACACTTTTGCTTGGCATCCTTACACTTCTTTATGTCATCCCTTACTCTTAAGGAGTAGATGAGCCTCCCTTAATAGAGCCCTAAATAATAATAATAATAATAATAAATATAAGTAATAAACTTCTCCCACAAAGAAAGGGGGTCTCATCACGAGCCAACCTACCACGATCATAGGATAATAATGTAAGTGACATTCCCACTATGGCTACCACACCAGGGCAATAGACTTTGAAATTTTTTTCGTCAAAGGACAAGGGGTCTTATCATGAGATGGCTTGTTCACTTGAGTTACAATCTAGTGAGTGGAATTATTATCATTTGGCTACCAAACCAAGATAGTGGTCCTTTTGGGAAAAGACAATTCAAATATTTATTAAGGATACAGGATCATCTATGGGTTTAAAGACAACCCTGTCGAGGCTATGGATGCCTGCTGACAGCAGTGGCTCTACCTGTGTTATGGAAGTTTACCTTAAAAACACCAAGTTTCTTTGTGTCTCTATATTTCCTTTAGTCAATGACAAGGCTATCATTTTGGTTATATTCAATAACCAGGGAAAAGTAACAACATTATGATATGTGGAATATTTTTAAATGAATAGACTTAATCTATTTGGCTTATTTTTCCTTAAAAAAATTTGAGAATAGGTACAAAAATTTGAATTTCCCACGAAACAGGACTATCGTTTATGATTACAATTAAATATGCTTTTTGAAAATGATACATGATTGGTCCCCACTCGCAACGACAATGTCATTATTACCTCTCACCGAAAATACCTACACTCATTACTTTTGCCTACACTGACGGTCGAGGTTGACCTCTACATTAATGAGAGGAGTGGATGCTTGGAATCCTTTCTGATAAGATTGTAATGATTGTAATAAATGGAAAACCCACATTTTTATACACTCATTGTTCTTTGATATTTTCTATTTTTGGTAATATTTCCTCCAAGATGGTCTAACCAAGTCTACAACCAGGAACAATAGTTGTTCTCATTTTCTCATAGAAACATGGGTGGTTGAAGTGTGCACAGGGATTCAACATTACTTCAGGTAACTGAGCAGGCAATAGAAATCCTACACCATTTTGGGTGGATAGAGTACTTCAACTGATTGCAAGGATATGATACGAACATTACGCTTGAATTC
Source organism: Picea mariana (assembly GCA_032191745.1). Taxonomy (NCBI): domain Eukaryota; kingdom Viridiplantae; phylum Streptophyta; class Pinopsida; order Pinales; family Pinaceae; genus Picea; species Picea mariana. The sequence goes on along the minus strand of JASDQU010014038.1, from coordinate 73,277 downwards.
TTTCAAAACTTGCAGGAAGAAATCTCCATGGTTCGAGATATACGAATTCCAGTTACTCTGGAAATCGTAGTAGAGGTTACAGGTCTCCCTAACTCAGGCATTCAATGGACATGAAGATATACAATGTTCAAAGAAGCTGTAGAATCCTACGTAGACCCTGGAGAGGAATTGGATAAAAAGGGAAAGGGAGTTAACCCCAACACTCTCAGTGAACCATGGAAAGAACTGGCAGGGGTAATTCAGAGGTACATAACTTGTGATGGATGATACGATGTAATCCAACCACGACACCTCAAACCTCTAGTGACACTCAAACAACTGTTAGTAATCAATCTACCATTTTTTCTAAATGCCATGTTACATGAGGTTTCCATAAGAATACAAAAGGCCAAGGATCCTGCTACTATCATCAGCCACCATGGATTAGTTAAACTGATAGTAAATAAGGCCCTAATTTAAACTCAATTAACCTGGGGTGATCTTATTGAGGCCAATAGACCTCTACAACTGGAATAACTTGAATTATACCATGAAGACCCACCACAGGAAATTGAAGAGATACAGGAAGGGGAGACCACTACCCAAATAGAGGTTCCACCTCCTTAACCTGAATTCGAGGAAGACCCCATCCAAATTACAGAGACTCAAACCTCACAAACAGAGGCATTAACGAGAAAAAGAAAAACAACAATGACTGCTCCTAAATCCCCCATTGAGAGGAATAGGAGAAGCAAATCAACAAGATACCCTAAAGAAATTCAGGAGATGACCGAGAAAATTCAAGAGATGATTGAAGAAATTCAGGACATAACAAAACCACCTGAAGAAATTTAGGACATTACAAAGAAATCTTTACAGAAAATTGAGCAGGAAGAACAAACCTCACAAGGAAACAGTCAAGAAGGCACCCAACCAGCATTGGAGCACCTGAAAGAACAAGTTTTGAAAAGATATGAGGTAGAAATAGCTCAGGTTTTAGGGATCTTAGGGACCTCAATTGATAGAGACACAAATAAACCAGAAGAATACCAAGAACGAGCCTCTTCTTCAAAACCTGCTGAAAAATTCCCTAATACTGAAATGTCATTCCCAGAGGACACAACACAAGAAGAACCTCATCCTGAGGTAATAATCCCTCTTGAAAAGAATCATCACTTAGAAGGAACAGAGGAACAACCACCTGTTGACCAGAATGAAGAAGACCTTGAGACTCCTCACAAATAGAAATGAGGAAAAATCCATAGGAGAATTAGAAAGCTAAAAAGGGAAAACAAGTTGTTAAAGAGAAAGGATAAAAAAGTTGAATTATTAAAGAAGAAAGTTGGCAAACTCAAGTAAATTATTAAAGAATTAATAAAATAGCTAGAACAAGCCAACAAGGACCATAAAACAAAGAAAAACAAAAGGCCCAGAGTGCAAGGAAGAAACCCTCTTCCTAAAAGAGAAACCCTCTTCCTAAAAGAGTAGTCACTACAAACTCTATGGGGACATAGACAGACCCTGAAGAAATAATAGCAGAAGAAGTAGTAGCTCAGAATGTGGAAGTAATTCCTTTAGAAACATGAGAAATGATGAAAACAGAAGAAACACTCCCTATAGAAACAATTGATGCCGAGGTAGAGACAGAAACCCTAGTCTCAGAGGAAATAGCTCAATCCCTTGAGCAGGATACCACCATTAGGAGTTTGGAGGAAAAATTGATGCAGTCCCAACAAATATTGATTCAAAACATAAATTAATTTGATGACTATGGAAGAACATCAAGCATCGCAGTCTCAGGAACAAATTTCTATCATTGATAGACTAGAAATAGAGCTTATACAATCCCAACAAGCATTAACTCAATCTAGAGATGAGATGGATGCTATGGAAGAATATCAAGCATCTCAGTCTCGGGAACATAATGCCATCATTAATAGGCTAAAGGCAGAGCTAGTACAAGCCCAACAAGCATTGACTCAATCCAGAGATGAGATTATCACTATGGTTGAACATCAAAAGGTTGTTAAACAATTAAAGGACATGTTAGCAATAGGAAGTGAAATGTATGCTGAGATCACCAGAGCCCAAGGGAAGGTGAAGAAAATACAAATCCAATTTGAAAAATCTTTGGGGCAAATCAAAGAGATTTGTGATGTTTACTCTGATGCAATCAATTGCAGAGCTCCTGCGACCAATTATACCCTATTCTTGCTGGAACATTACCTATTTTTGAGGGTAAAAACCATCTGAGCAAGTAAGACAATTACATTTACCACTGTCCCTGAGTTCATTTCATGTTTTAGAGAGTAGGAAGAGAAGGTACAATACTTTCTGTGTGAATTATACTTCCATAAATTCATTTTGGAAGATGACAGGAAAGATAACTTTGGTCCCTTTATTAGGGACATACAGTTTCAGGCATTCATGTCCTTCACTAAGAACCAAGTCAGATGGGGAAAATTTCACAAGAATTTTATAAAGAGGGAAACTGGGTTAGATCTTTGGATCAGAGGGGAGCCCCCAAAGTCCTTTCCATCCATTATGCGACATAGAACCTTCATGAAAAGTGATGCAGACCCCCAACCTTCGGGCCGAGATCCGCTCAGTATCTTCATTAAAACCACACCAAGGATTAATTAAAACCTTTGATTAAGCCACAAAGGACTTTAAGTTTCGGGAGTTACAGAGTCTCAATGTATTTCCATAGCTCTTGGCAAATGCCAAAATGCCAATTGCCAGCGAAGGTTGACTCCTTCAATAGACTGAACACATGCCACTTGTTACCCACTATTTTTAGCTTTCGGGACTTTGAATGAACAACCAACATTCATTTCTCTTCCCTTATGATTTCCAAAACTCTGAAATTCTAGAATGCCAAAATGGGTTCAATATCCCATGGAACGTGAGATTGATGGCCTTTCGGGAATTTCACCGAAGCTTGACCCCTCCTCTAACTTCCGCTGCACGTACCCTCTGACCGAGACTTGGGACCCACCTTTTCGACATTTCTCTCTTCATGAGTTTGGGAGTGGCATTGACCATGCAACTCTACCTCTTGAGTCCCGAAACCTTGAAACCCGATTGGTGCCCAACGCGATTGTCCCTCGACTTTTCAGGAATTTTTCCTTTCCCTCTTCGGGATTTCGCGAATCGAGGGTTTGAAACTATCGGTTCCAAAAATCACTTGTCTCCTCTACTTCCTGGTCCCCGAAATGCTGAAATTCCAGGATTCCATTCCAAAGACACTTCGCATTTCATGACATCAGGGTTTTCAGTGAAAAGCGCCCCAGCTCCTTGTCATTAGGGTTTCTGAAATGCCAAACCCCGAAATGTCGAAATGCCAATGTTTCTCACCAAAGGCACACCACGTTTCATGACTTTGGGAGTTTCAATGCCAAGGGTCCCAATTCTTTGTCATCGAAATTTCTGGTATGCTGAACCCTGAAATACCAAAATTTCAACTTGATTATCTCTTTCGCGATTCGGGTTTTAGAGTGACCAAGGATTTTGATCTGCACTCCGAACTCACGGGTCCCAAATTCTCGAAATGATCTGACGGCTCAGACAAACCAAGATCAACATTCCACATTGATTCTTGATGTCAAGGTGGTTGATTCGTCCAACTCCTAACCACCTTGCAGCTCCTTTGGATCCTACGGTCCTCATGATTTCACGAGTTCTCCACAGAGAATTCTTACCACCAGATGCACTCAATGACTCATGTCCAAATGATTCAGTGTTCTCCCTCCAGAACTTAACTTCTATGAGATGATTTTGATCTCCATCTCCCTCTGAGCACTTCAAAGGTTAAATCCTCTTGATCATTCACTTATAAACTCAAGCTTCCAAAAGGATCCCTGCTCGCACTCCTTGCGACAAACCTTCAAATAACCCCTAGTTATTTGAGTCTCCGACCCTATGCACTCCTTGCAACAGTGGTCCTTCAACCTTCCTTCTGGATTTATAAAATCCAAGGCTTCAATTGGCCTGTGCACACCTTTCATGGCTTTGTGCTTAACCTGCACTTCAGCTGGTATGAGAATGTTAGGGTCCTAACCCGCACATAGGTAGATCAATATATTTGGATGTAATAAAGGTCAATATTAATAAGGCCTTTCAATAAAATAGAATAAGGTGGATGTAAGAAGACCTAATAGAAGCTTCCACTTCTAGAAGGATCTTCCTCTATATGCTTCTCTTGATAGACATATTTAGTATAAATAAGGGTCGAGGGTATGAAAACCATAGCTTGGATATTATTGTAACAATGTGCAGCTCGATTGGAGGTTGCCCCTCGAAGAGGCATGTGAACATTGCTTTCTGAATCAAAGTGTTATTTCTATTGTTGTTCTTATATCATTTATGTGTTATTGTGGAGATTATGATGGATATATTACTGTTATTCTGCCATTTCTAGCATTTTATTTCTATTCTGCATATTTATTATATCTGGTATCTTGCAAGTGGTATCAGAGCACTTTCCTTGGTATAAATTGTGGGAATTTTGTTTTTAGGGTAGAGACATATTCCGACGTCTTTAAGCCATAGAGATCTATTATTACGTGCATAAACCTGCAGTTGAGGATTCATACACGCAGGAAATACAAGTGGTTCTTAAGCGCACATTGGTTGGCCACCCTTGTAACCCCTGTTGGTACCCCTTCGAGTGGTAGTGCATCAGACAACACCTGTGGATGGATCAGCCTAGATTTCCTGAAGCCCTCTTTAGATAAACCTATCAGTCGTCGGACTGCTATAGTGTTACTGAGAATAGCACTCGGGAAGATATTGTCTAGTACCTGGGTAGTCGGGTAGTATGGCTAAGGGTACGGTCTATCCTCCTTAGTTAGTGCCCTGAGATATTGGGCTGAGTACTACTGTTGGACCCTACATGTATATCAGAGAGATATAGCATAGGGCAAACCCTTGTCTGTATAAGCCTTGAATACCTAACCCTTGGGGGACAGAAACATAAACAAATTAAAACATACTAAATCTATTGCCACACAACTGTGTTTAGGTTGCCAAGTAAATACACATTTTTTTTCGGTTAAGCATTTGGGGATTTCGTCACTGCAGTATTCTTCAGACCAGAGTATAATTCCGTAGGTGTAAAAAAAAAAAAAAGTATGGAAAATTTTTCACCATTATTTGAGACCTATTCCATTGGATTCATCTCTCCGCCCTTATCACATTCATCCATATCATTTTTCGGCAAAAATTTTTACCCACCCGCCCCTTTCATTTCACCCATCCTCATGGCCCATACTCGTAGCCAAGATCTGGAAACTCGCTTCAACACCTTGCAATCTTGTTTCCTCGAAACCCAAAAAGAAGTGAAACAACTCAGTGCTACTGTTGCCTCCATCGATTCATCCATCAATACAACCATAAATACAACCATGTAGTCCTCAATGGAGGAAGTGAAACAAGAACTGACCAGCTAGCTTAAATCTGTCTTTGCATCCCTCTGCACCAAATTGAAGATCCCTATAGATGACCATTTCTCTGAAGCACCTCCAAAGACCGAAGGTGAACATTCCTCCCATTCCCATACCTTTCAGAACCATCACTTTCAACGTGACCTATGCCTTCTGCGGGTGGATGTGACCAAATTTGATGGCTCGGACCCCACTGGTTGGGTAACCCAAATGGAACATTATTTATCTTTATACGGCATCACACATGACTTGGCCAAACTCCGATATGGTGTTCTCCATCTAGACCAAGAACGTTGGCAATGGTGGCAATGGAGAAATTTTTTTCGTCAAGTGTACATTGCTTGGACCCAATTTGTGACTGAGATTTATGAACGCTTTGACATGGACACCAACCATTTGGGTCATTTGACAAAGTTGAAACAATCCGAAATAGTAGAAGACTTCATAGCTTCCTTTGAGCACCTGGCTTTTCGAACAGAGGGCATGACTGATGCTTTATTTCGAGAGTGTTTTATCACTGGCCTCAAGGAGGAGATTCAGGCCCATGTCCTCATGGCTCGACCCTCAACTTGGGTGGAGGCTACTAAAAGAGCTAAAGAAGCACAACAGGTTGTATCATCTCAAAACTGAAAACCCTCCTTTATCCCTTGCCCTAAACCCGTCACTCCCACTGCTCCCTCCACCCCATTAAAGATCCAAAAATTGACCAAGGCTAAAATGGCTGAATGCCAACTCAAAGGCCTTTGTTATAATTGTGATGAAAAATATTTCCCAGGCCACAAGTGTAAGGAACAAAAGTTTTTTATGGCCATCTCTAATAATATTTCATAAGAGGATGTTGAAACTCCCCTTGTGTCTGAGTCACCTGAAATCACTGACATAACCCCTCCCTCAGACCCTCCCAAAGTAGAATCTGTCATTTTCCTCAATGCTCTCACTGGATTTTCCACCCCCCAAACCCTTAAGTTAATCGGTTACATCAAGCATCGGAAGGTCATCATTCTGGTTGATAGTGGAAGCACCCATAATTTTATTCATTGTCGCATTGCCCAAGAAACTCATTGCTACATCCATGTTGTCAACATTTTCCAAATCATGATTGCCAATGGTGGTTCCATGAAATGTGGAGGGCACTGTGAAAATGTGCGTCTCCAAATCGGTGACTACCACCTAAAATCCCATATGTTTGCTATCGACATGGGTGGTTGTGACATTGTGTTGGGTGCAGATTGGCTAAGAACTTTAGATCCTATTCTCATGGATTTTGAGGCATTAACCAGGCAATTTGACCAGGAAGGCCACTAATATAAATTCCAAGGCATCACTTTTGGTTCACCTGAGGTCATTAGTTCCCATCGCATGGAAAATATTCTCAAAAAAGGTCATTATGGTGTCATTGCCCAACTCCATTCCATACAAGCAACAGAGACACCCCCGGTGCCGCATGACCTCCAAGATCTCCTTTCTAAACATCAAATGGTATTTTCCACTCCCCAAGGACTCTCTCCTTCCTACGGTGTTCATGATCATTCCATTCCCCTTGTACCTGTAAGCCTTCCTCCCAATATCCATCCATATCGCCACCCCTTCTCACAAAAAAATGAAATTGAGAAAATGGTCCAGGAACTCCTTAATGCAGACA
>JASDQU010014038.1:39830-53626 GCA_032191745.1 Picea mariana | reverse complement strand
ACATTCCAAGATATTCAATGCAAGACACAAGATATAAACACTTATCAAAAAACACCAGGTGATGCAACTTTTGAGAGGGGTGCTTGTTTCCACCCAACCGTAGGCTTAGCGACTCCCAATGGATTTACCACTAGCCACCCCCGATCTAGACCACGATGTTGTGAGACTGAGTCTCTATTCGTCAGAAGTCAAGAACAAAGGTTACTCTCCTTCTTCTCTGCTTATCAATCACTCTGTGTATTTTTCCAGAGTCCTTCTGATTTCTTCCCTCTCGCGATCTCTGTCATGACTGCCCCCTTCCACACCTATTTCCTGCCTTTTCTTTTTCGATGAGGTTGTGTGTGGTGTGAACTTCCCCGCGGTGGTTAGGTCTAAGGCTTCCATGGATGGGTGGTTCAGCCCCATCCCTCATTAACTCATGAGGAGCCTCTTCACCTATCAACCTGGCGAGTAATTTATTTCGGGGCCAGCGAGCCGCTCTTGATCTTCGAGCCAGTGAAGACCAAATACGGTATTGGTTTCAGTGGAAGTTAACGCCACCATTCCAGGTTCCTTCTAGCACCTTTCATCAGCCATTGTGGTCTCTTTTCAGCACATCCCCCTCCCAGCAGTCCTGCAACATATATTCATAACATTATTTACATTCCTCGACTATTTATACTAAGTTCCATTCAAAATTCACACATTCGCATCTTTGAGTCTGCCATATTCCTTGGCCAGTATAGTTATTTTTACAAACTAGGGGAAACAGGGTGTTACAATTCCCTCCCCCTTAAAGTAACATCGTCCTTGATGTTTTATCTATCAATATGACATGCATGTACAGAGGTAAAAAAAATCGGATATGCTTGTTTCATGGCATCCTCCATTTCCCATGTAGCCTCATCTGGGCCAAAATGTCTCCACTGCACCTTGACCTATGCAATGGTTCTGTTCCAGAGCGGAGTTTCCTTTCTGTCCAGTATGCATTGAGGTTCTGGTAGGAATTCTCCCTCTGGTTCCACCTGGATCACAGACCATTCAATTATATGATTAGAATCATGTACATATTTCTTCAACAATGAAACATGGAAAACATTATGTGCTTTTACTGTGGGAGGAAGTGCTAGCCTATAGGCTACAGGTCCCACTCTATCTAGAACCTCAAAGGGTCCACAATACTGAGGTGCCAACTTGGCACAAGCTCCCATTTTCAGGGAATTCTTCCTGGGCCTAACTCTGAGTTATACATGGTCTCCCGTCTTGAACTCTCTTGGAGTTCTCTTTTGGTCGGCGTAACTTTTCTGTCGGTTCTGAGTGACCTTCAGGTTTTGCTTTCTCTGAGTCACTTGTTGTTCCATTTCTTTCAACTTGTCGGGTCCAAAAGAAATTTTGTTTACGGGATTACTCCAACTAACAGGAGTGTTGCACGGCCTACCATAGAGGACTTCGAAGGGACTCATCTTTAAGGATTCTTGGTAGCCTTTGTTGTAGGTGAACTCCACCAGTGGCAGGTAGTCTTCCCACTTCTTGGGTTGATGCATTACATGCATTCTTAGCATGTCTTCTAGTATTTGGTTCACCATTTTTCGTTTTTCCATCGGTTTGAGGGTGATAGGTTGTGCTAAATAGTAACTTGGTCTCCAAACCAGCCATCATTGATTTCCAAAAGTTGGAAGTAAATTTCGTCTCTCTATCAGACACGATCTCTTTCAGCATACCATGCAGTTTAAATATCTCCTTCATGAATACGTTGGTGATGTCTATTGCCTTACAAGTTGACTTGATGGGGATAAAATGAGTGGACTTGCTCAATTTATCCACCACTACCATGATGGCGTCATTCTGTTTGGTCGAGGTTGGTAATCCGGTGATGAAATCCATGGAGATGGTTTCCCATTTCCATTCTGGGATTGGTAGAGGTTGTAACAATCCTACTGTGTGTCGGTGTTCTACTTTTACCTGTTCGCATTTTATGCACTTGGCTAGGTACTCGGCTACATCTTTCTTCAACCCAGGCCAGTAGAATTGTTTCCTAGTGGTCGTGATAATTTGCTGGTATCATGGATGACCAGAATAGGGTCTTTTATGTAGTTCATCCAGTATGAACCTCTTCAAGTCGTCATAGTCTGGGATATACAATCTGCTTCGGTAAGTGAGCAGACCTCCTTCCATCATCTGGTAGCCTCCATACTTTATCCATGTGGGTTCTTGCTCCAGGTACAAGGTCACGGTCTGGAAGAATGTGTCTGTCTCTTGTGCATTTCTGACTCTTTCCTTGACATCCATCTCGCAAGTGCTCACCGTGGCCAGGTGAATTGTTTTCATGCTTCTACTAAGGGCATCAGCCACCCTATTTTCCTTTCCCTTAATATGTTTGATTTCAAAATCAAACTCGTTGAGGAGGGCCATCCACCTAGCTTGTCTGGCATTGAGCTTTGGTTGGTCAAACAAATATCACAATCCATAGTGGTTTGTCATAAGTACAATTTTTCTTCCCAGGAGGTAATGCCTCCACATTTTTAAGGCGTGCACTATGGCAGNAGCTCTAGATCATGGGTCACATAGTTGACTTCATGCTCATTCAATTTTCAGGATTCATAGCAGACCACACTTCCTCCTTGCATAAGGACTCCTCCGAGCCCTTCCTTACAGGCATCTGTGCACACGAGGAAGTCAGCTTCGGGATCGGTGATCTTCAACACAGGTACGTGGGTTAGTAGATGTTTCAAGGTTTGAAATCTTTCTTCACATTTTTGTGTCCATGTGAATTTTGTCCCCTTCTTGTGGAGGGTAGTGATTGGACACCCAATCTTGGAGAACCCTTTTATAAATCTCCTACAGTATCCTGCTAATCCCATAAAGGATCTGATATCTAAAACGTCCTTTGGGGTAGGCCATTCCATGATAGACCTGATTTTTTCAAGGTCTACTGCTACTCCTTATTCAGATAGGACATGGCCTAAGTAATGTATTTGCTTCTGGAAGAATTCACATTTGCTAAATTTGGCATAGAGTTGATGTTCTCTCAGTAATTGAAGCACAAGCCTAAGGTGTTCCTCATGTTCCTCTCTATTCTTGGAATAAATTAATATGTCTTCAATAAAAACCAGCACAAATTTGTCTAGAAAATTGCTGAGCACAATGTTCATCAAGCACATAAAAGTGGCAGGGGAATTGGTCAATCCGAATGGTACTACCACAAACTCGTAGTGACCATATCTCATCCTGAAGGCATTTTTGTGGATGTCTTCACCCTTGATTAGGACTTGATGATAAAACGATCTCAAGTCAATCTTTGAGAAGATAGAGGCACCTCCCAATTGATTGAACAAGTCATCGATACTAGGTAAGGGGTACTTGTTCTTTATTGTTACCTTATTGAGTTGTCTATAATCTATGCACAGTCAGAGGGTACCATCTTTCTTTTTCACAAACAGGACTGGTGCTCCCCATGGAGACACATTGGTCCAGATATAGCCTCTGTCCATCATTTCTCTCAATTGCAATTTAAGCTCAACTAGATCAGGTGTGCTCATCCTGTAAGGTGTCCTAGACACTGGCACCACTCCCGATGCGAGTTCTATTGAGAAGTCGATGTCCCTTCTCGGAGGTAGACCTAGTACCTCTTTCAAAAATAAATCTATGTATTCTCTCAGTGTGGGGTGGTCTTTGAGGCTTGGTTTGTCGCCTTCGATCATTTTTGACACCTGTATTGCATATAGGGGACATCCTTTTCAGCAATACCTTCTCATTTGTAGAGCTGATATTTGTCTCACCGAGACAGGTTTTCGGATCCCTTGAAGGGTTATCCTTTTTCCTTCTTTACTTACACATTCTAAGGTTTTATGGTAACAGTCCAATCTGGCTTTATGGGTGGCTAGCCAGTCCATACCAATCAACAGATCATATAATGCCAGGGGTAACATGTTAAGGGTTGCTTAGGTGGGGAATTCACCCAACATTAATTGGCACACTGGTATGACCTTTGCTACCCTTCTTTTGGTGCCAGTGGCTAACTGTACCAACCATGGCTTGGCATTTTTATGTGGCTGTAGTTTACATTCATCAACAGCCGTAGGGGCTATATAAATCAAATTTGAACCAAGGTCAATCAGAATAGACACTAAATGGTTGGTGATCATACCTTTGATTTCCAACACCGAAGCTTGGTGGTCAGCTTGGTTATTATCCAAGGATGCATAAATTTGTGGTACACTCTTGGCCACGTTATTGAGGATGGTAGCTTCTTGAACATTGTAAATTCTTCGATTGTTCTGTTGTCGGTGTGGGCAATCCCTCAGTATATGTTCTTCTCCACCACCCCAACATTTCAAAGGTTCTCTATTTGGGTTATCAGTCTTTACTGGGGCAGATCCAGAAAGTTTATTTCCACTCAAGGAGGGAAAGTTCTGCTAGTGTACACTTCAGGCTGGGAAGCTCATCCTTGAGTTCTTTTTATAGTCCTTAAATCTTGGGGATTTAAACCCTCTTTTCTGGAATCCTGAACTATTCTTTTTCTTCCAGCCTTTGCGACGTCCTGTTCGATACCCAAGTTGTTCATAACAATATCTTGCCTTTCGGATAGTATCTTCTAGGGTCTTTGGTTCGTCAAATTCAATCCTATTATGATAGTCCTTAGGTAGTCCACTGATGAATCGTTGCACCTTTTCCTTTTCTTCTTTTATGTAGGGTACATAACTCAACAACTAAAGGAATTTGCTGACATATTCCTCTATGGTGAGTTACCCCAGCTTGAGTTCATAGAATTCTTTAGTCTTTTCGTCGAAAAATTTCTCCGATAGATACTTCTTTCTGAACTATTTCTCAAACCTTTCCCAAGACAGGTCTTCTTCGTGAACCCATTTTACATTATTAAGGTCTTCCCACCAAATGGAAGCCTTTCCATTCAAGTTGAAGGTGGTTATTCGGGCCTTCACATTTTCTGAGAAGTCATGGACTCTGAAATACTTCTTTAGTCCAAGCAAACAGGCCTCCACTTCTTCTCCTTTCTTTATTTCACCGTCGAAGGAGGGTGGTTTGGCCTTCTTGAACTCTTAGATATTTTGACTCTTGGAAAGTTTATGCTTCTTTCGTTTTCTTCGGTAATGAGAACTAGTTATGTTGCTAGAAGATCCCTCTGAGTCGCCAGCTTCCTTTCCAGAAGAATTGTCCAATGCTTGTCCCTTATCTCTGGGGTGGACCTTTCTCGAGGTGCTCCTCTCAGTGTGGCCACTGACATGACCACGTTTTTGTCTCAGGTTCATGTTGCATTTGTCTTTGTAGGTCGGATAAGCCCTGCAGTAAAACTGCATTAATTTATGTTTGTTTCTCTTGTTCTTTTATCATCCTCTCGTTGTCAGCCTTGCAGCTCTGCAATTCAACCATGAGGCTCCTCACGGTCTAAGCTATATCTGGAGGTGTCCCTACCACCCTCCTTTCATCAGAATCTTCGTCTCTATTGTGGGAGCCTTCCCCCACCTCTTGGTGAGTCACCATTCCCTACGTCTACAATTTCTCGTGATTGATCTTCCGCTTTGTGTGCAGAAGAAAAACGTTGGTTGTTAGGCAATATTTGTATTCAGTACATAATTCATATTTTTCACATGCACACACACACAATAGGAGTTTCCATTATTTACTTCGAATTTTGATTAAGAAGGTTAAGACAGAGGTTACTCTTTTTAGGAGTGTTTCGAACGGAGCTCCTGCACAACTCGTTCATGAGCCCAAACAGGCGAAGTGTTGTAACCATGCTCTGATACCAATTTGTAACACACCCACTATGGGAACTAAGATTTTTTGGCTTTTTCCTTCCTTTCGTCGAGGAACCGAATTCCCCGAGTTCATATGGGGCTTGATGCAGTTCCTACCCTCCCCTGTCCTTACTCATGTGATCATGGGTTATGACCACAGGCCTTACCGAAGAGGTACTTCCAGCTTTCACGATTCGAGAAATCGCGATGCATGTGTTCCCCTGCTCTCTTATCTCTCGAAGTGCCAAAATCCGAAGGGGAAAAATAGTTTTTCATAGATAAAAATGCCTCGGATTAAAACATGTCACTCCACCTTTCGGGGTTTACTTCATCAGGATTTCGGGTTGTGCGAGGACAGAAGGTCTCGCCCCTGGGTTTTCCGAGAGCCAAAACTCTAACATGCTTCACTCTTTCAGAGTTTCCTCCATCGGGATTTTGAGACGTGCGATGACAGGAGGTCTCTCACATGGGTTTCCCGGGAGCCAAAACTCTGAAACACCAAACTCTAACATGCTTCGCTCTTTCGGCGTTTCCTCCATCGGGATTTTGGGACGTGCGACGACAGGAGGTCTCGCACATGGGTTTCCCGGGAGCCGAAACTCCGAAACACCAAACTCTAATATGCTTCTCTCTTTCGGGGTTTCCTCCATTGAGATTTCAGGACGTGCGACGATAGGAGGTCTCGCACCTGGGTTTCCCGAGAGCCAAAACTCCGAAACACCAAACTCTAATATGCTTCGCTCTTTCGGGGTTTCCTCCATTGGGATTTCAGGATGTGCGACGATAGGAGGTCTCGCACCTGGGTTTCTCGGGAGTCGAAACTCTGAAACACCAAACTCTAATATGCTTCGCTCTTTCGAGGTTTCCTCCATCGGGATTTCACAAGTTGGGGGTTTCGAGACTGGCGAACACATGGGGCCCACACTTAGGTACCTCAGGTGTCGAATTACCAAAATATGATAACTTTTCCACATTCTATCTTTCGAGATATCGCAAGTCGAGATTTTGGGACTTGCGAGTACAATGGATCTCGCACTTGGATATTCTGGATGCCGAAACACCGAAATACCAACTCTTAAACCTGCTCATCTTATTTTGGGGTTTCTTTCATCGGGGTTTCGCAAGTCGATATTTTGGGACTTGCGAGTACAAGGAAACTCGCACTTAGGTACCCCGGGTGCCGAAACATTGAAATGTCCTATCCCATCCTCACGCTGTCATTTCGGGATTTCATGATTTAGGGTTTTGAGACTGGTGAGTACAAGGGAAATTACCCTTAGGTATCTTGAGTGCTGAAACCCAAAACATCAAGACTCAAATCCACGTTAGACCATTTTGGGGTTTCGCTAATCGGGATTTTGGGACTGGTGAGTACAAGGGAATTTACCCTTAGGTGTCCTGTGTACCGAAACGTCAAAACATCATAACTCATCCATGCTAGTTCATTTCGGGGTTTTTCTAATCAGAATTTCGGGACTGGCGAGTACAAGGGAACTTACCCTTAGATATCTCGGGTGCCGAAACACCGAAACATCAAGACTCAAATCCACATTAGACCATTTCGGGGTTTCACTAATCGAGATTTCGGGACTAGCGAGTACAAGGGAATTTACCCTTAGGTGTCCCGGGTACCGAAACACCGAAATACCAAGCTCTAAGAGGCTCACTCTTGCTCGTGCAAGGTTTTCAAACTTAGGCCTTAAAGTCCTTCATTGGGTTCCTAGGTAGATTTTCATAAGGTTTTTATGACCAGACTGAAAGGTCTTCTTAAATACCTAAGCTGTTAACTTCTATGATAGGTAATAAAAAAATTCAGGATTTTCCTGAGGTGGTAGTCCTTTCAGGGAACTTATCCTGGCTCTAGAATGTAAGGGAACGATCTCGAAAGGGTGTCCCGGTGGGGAAATCTATCCAGGGCAACATGAGAGACAAATAAGGGAAACAAATCTCCCAAGAACAGACTTGAAATTGAATTCGTTCAAGTACATATATCTATATATATATATATATATATATATATATATATAAACCGAATGTGTTCATCCCAACATAAGCATGCAACCACCATTTCCGATCAAAACACCATGCAAACATTTCTACACAGAAACCGTTATAAGTGTTCAAACCATGAGCATACATTCCAAGATATTCAATGCAAGACACAAGATATAAACACTTATCAGAAAACACCAGGTGATGCAACTACTAAGAGGGGTGCTCATTTCCACCCAACCGTAGGCTCAGCGACTCCCAATGGATTTACCACTAGCCACCCCCGAGCTAGACCACAATGTTGTGAGACTGAGTCTCTGTTTGTTAGAAGTCAAGAACGAAGGTTACTCTCCTTCTTCTCTTCTTATCAATCACTCTGTGTATTTTTCCAGAGTCCTTCTGATTTCTTCCCTCTCACAATCTTTGTCGCGACTACCCCTTTCCACACCTCTTTCTTTCCTTCTCTTTTCCGGTGAGGTTGCATGTGGCGCAAACTTCCCCGCGATGGTTAGGTCTGAGACTTCCATGGATGGGTGGTTCACCCCCATCCCTCACTAACTCATGAGGAGCCTCTTCACCTACCAACCTAACAAGTAATTCATTTCRRGGCTAGCGAGCCGCTCTTGATCTCCAGGCCAGTGAAGACCAAATACGGTATTGGTTTCGGTGGAATTTAACACCACCATTCCAGGTGCCTTCCACCACCTTTCAAAAGCCATCGTGGTATCTTTTCAGCACATCCCCCTCCCAGCAGTCCTGCAACATATATTCATAACATTATTTACATCCATCGACCTTTTATACTAAGGTCCATTCAAAAATCACACATTCACATCTTTGAGTCTTCCATAGTCCTTGGCCAGTATAGTTATTTTTACATACTGGGGGAAACAGGGTGTTACAGAGGCCAAGAAGTATATTATTTTACAGATGGGTTTTCAGGATACCATCAGATCCACATCGCCAAGGAGGACCATCATAAGACTATGTTTGCCACAGAGTGGGGGTCCTACCAATATACAGTAATTCCATTTGGATTGAAGAATGCCCCAGCCATCTTTTCCAGGGTGGTGGTTGAAGAGTTCAAARAAWTTTTACATAAGTTTTTAGAAGCATACTTTGATGATTGGACTGTTTTTAGTTTGTTGAAAAATCATATTGAATGTCTAAGGCTAATGCTGGATAAATGCAGGCAGTGTCAAATTTCTTTGAATTTGAAGAAGTGCATCTTATTCTCACCATTTGGAGTACCATTAKGCCATATTGTATGCAAGCAAGGATTGCTAGTTGATCCATCAYAGATTGCAATTATAGTTTATTTTTCACCACCTACTTCAGTCAAATAGCTATGCACTGCGCTAGGACATACTGTCTATTATAGGAAATTTATCAAAGGATATGCTCAGATTACTGCGCCAATGGAGAATTTATTAAAGAAATACTGTCAGCTTGGTTGGACAGACAAATTCCAGCAGAGCTTCGACACATTGAAACAAAAGATGGTGACTACGCCTATTCTGGTCTTTCCAGATTGGAGCAAGGAATTTCATGTGCATGTTGATGCGTCTTCCATTGCACTAGGAGAAGTACTAGCACAACCTGGAGAAGGGGACATTGATCATCCATTATCATTTTCCAACAGGAAGATGTCCACAACTGAAGTTAATTACACCACTACAGAGAGAGAGGGACTATCCATGCTATATGCATTGCAAAAATTCCACCACTACTTGTTGGGAGGACACTTTAAAATGTTTACTGATCAATCCGCGCTGAAGTACCTAGCCAACAAGCCAATTTTGGGGGGGTAAATCTACAAATGGCTTCTATTGTTTCAAGAATATGATTTTGAGATCATAGTTAAGCCAAGAAAAATGAACAAGGGCCCAGACCACCTGTCGAGGTTGGAACATGGCGAAGAACCTACTAGTCTGGAGGATACATTACCGGATGCACAATTACTCGCCATTAGAAATATTGATGACCACTTCACAGACATAGTCTAGTTCCTGTCAGCAGGAATGGCTCTGAGTGAGTATACAATCTCCCAAAAGAAACAGCTAGTGGTGCGCGCTGCAGATTTTTCACTGATAGTTGGTCAGCTATATAAAATGGGACCTGATGAGATACTAAGAAGATGTGTTATGAAAATATAGCACCCATTGATCCTCACAAAATATCATGAAGGCATCGCAGGAGGACATTACGCAGGGAAAGAAAATGCACAGAAGATTCTGTGATCTAGCCTTTGGTGGCCTACGTTACACAGAGATGCTAAAGAATATACCAGAGCATGCGATGTATGCCAGTGAGTTGGAAAACCATCCCGAAGAGACGAGATGCCATTAGCACCGCAAATGACCCTACAGGCATTTGAAAAATGGGACATTGACTTCATGGGACCTATACACCCACCAGGAAATCGCACAAGAGAAAGGTATATTATCATTGCAACATAATACCTGACTAGATTGGCCGAAGCAAGAACAGTCAAGGACTGTAGTGCAACTACAATTGTGCATTTTATATTTGATGACAGAATAACCAGGTTTGGATTCCCTAAGGTCCTTATGAGTGATCAAGGTATACACTTCATCAATAAGACAATTAAATCCATGACTGAAGAATTTGCAGTCCACCATCAGAAGAGTACACCTTACCATCCACAAGAAAACGGAACGGTTGAAGCATTCAACAAAATCTTGGAGACAGCATTGACAAAGATTTGCAGTGTGAACATGTATGACTGGGATTTAAGACTACCAGCAGTACTTTGGGCTTATAGAACCACTTGCAATAAATTAACAACGCAGACCCCTTTCAAGTTGGTTTATGGTCTTGAAGTTGTTGTCCCAATGGAGTACTTGGTACCAAGATTAAGGATTGTTCCGTTCACAAACATGGATGATACTGGCGCTGCTCACGAAAGGCTTTCACAATTGGTTGAACTGGAAGAAGACAAATTCATTGCTGGGTTCCATCATCAAGTTCAGAAGGAATGAGAAAAGGCCTACCATGACCGGCACATCAAGAAGAAGATATTCAAGCAAGGTGATTTAGTACTGGTATATGACAGTAAGTTTATCAAACACCTTGGGAAGTTCAGAACACATTGGCTTGGACCATATGATATCACCTATATCACAAAAGGAGGAGTTACGCAGCTGAAGACATTGAATGGAGAATGGAAAGAAGGATTGGCGAATGGGATTTGGCTGAAGTTGTACGTTGCACTACAGAGTCCAAAGTTGAAGTAAAACGAAAGGATCAGATCTGAAGTTCCTCGGGACAAGTCACAGGTGAGCGTTAGGGGCCTATTGGCCCTTGGTTATGAAAGGAAATGGAGAAAATGCAAGAAAAGGTAAAAAGCAAACTTCGCGGGAGACACAGTGATTGTCACTGGGTCGAAGTAAGCAAAAGAGCAGAAAAGATGGAGCGAAGTGTGGAAAAGCAAGTCGTTGGATGAGGAGATTGAGGATGACAATCAACAAGGAAGATGGACCAAGGATGACTCAAGAAGTGGAAAAATCCACCATTGGATGCTTTGGAGCACCGCATGAGAAGGAAGGAAAGATAGGTTGGCGAAGTCTGGAAAACGTGTATCAATTTGACCTAGGATCTTAGACACCTAGGGTTTTGGTAATTATGGTTTTGACACCTAATTTTCGGCCTAAGTCTATCGGTGAGGTATTGTAATGTATAAATAAAGTTCAAGAGGACCTAGGTCGGGGGGTATAATATTGTTATTGATTTATCTCTATTGTTGTGGTGAGAGGTCATTGTATTGTGAGAGAGAAGTGTTGAGGGGGAGAGCCTTCTGGTATTGTAAGATCTTTAGCTGGATATGAAGATCAGATCCTGCAGCTGGGTGTGCAAGAAGGGGGAGAGAAAGAGAGAATAAGATAGAGGATATGTTGGCCAAGAGCAGAGATCAGAACTGTAAGCTTTATCTTAATATATCATAAGCACAGTTCTATGGATGTATCCCTAGAGAGAGGGTGAACCACGTATATGTTGTGTTGTGTGAGTGATTAATGCTTTGATCTATGTCCTTATTATACTGTTATTTTCATTACTATGTTAGATCAAGATTTATAGATGCACAGAGTAGATCTCGTTGATAAGTGATATATGAATATTGTGATTGTTGTTATACAAGATCCACTTGATATTCCCCTGGTTGTAGACATCTATGTCCTGCAACCCCCTCATCGTTGCTTCGGGTGAGACTACATCTGCTTCGCAGGTGTTGCCGAAAGGGCCAATAGCTAGGGCTTGTTAGTGCGCTCTTGGAGTGAACCCTGGGTCTGCCCCTGTGCCAACAGTACAATTTTCTTTTTATTACAGACTTCAATCCTTGGGGTTTATCAGCAACAACTAAATAGAGTACAACTTTACAAGAGCACCATCTCTATATGCAAGACTCAGGTTACATCCTCAGCAACAACTGAGATGAGGCAACAATCCTCCACAGATATCAATCTGTCACAGGTACGTGACCTGTCAATACTACAGCCCATGTATGTACATGCCCTGGCTCGCTACATCCCGCGTATGTACGTAGTCAATCTGTACTACAGCCTTTGTATCACTTCTGAGAAATCAGGGTTTTTCATTTCATCACATACTCAGATCCTTTTCAACCTACAATCATATTATCTTTTGTCTCTCACTGTCTAATCTGAGCCACATCCAGTCACAACACATTCAAGCTCTCTAATAGCCTACTCATGCTTCTCAACCATACAATATGAATGCTACTCAATCATGTATAATCAACCAGTATACTATAGAAATCATATCAGCATTGAATCATAAGAGTGATGCTCACTCCATCAACCATAACAAACCACATTACAACATCCATACCAAGAATTCTTTAAGCATTCACCATATAACAAACAAGAATATCTATCAAGACAACAATACAACCATACCAAAGTTTCTATGGAAGATCTGAGCCCATAGAATGCAGATCTGGAACCTGCTTCAATCTTCAAGAGCCAGTCATCAACTCAACCACCAATCTCCATGATTTCATCCATTGTATGCACCCTGTCTTCATACAACTAGTGTATGTACATTCTCTGGCTCATTGTAGCCCACGTACACCTCAGAAACTAGGGTTTTTGAACTTCTGAGACTTTTTCCTTCATGATCTCAGACTTTGTTGAAACATTTATGCATCCATGAGATCCTCCATACTCTCTCTCTCTCAGAATAGATCTTCAATCATGCTCAAGAGATACACTAGAGATCTCCCCAAAAATGTACATTTCACAAAAGACCCTTGTCTCTTATTTATACTCTTCACCTTCTAGGTCACTTAACCCACTTCTAGATCACTTCACCTATTTTCCTCATTTTAAGGTTAACCACTTTCCATAATTATAAAGTTCTCCATTACTTTATCATTTAAATATTCCTCCTTGACTTTGTCACCTCACTTTATCATTTAAATAACCTTCTTTGATTTTGTCACTTTACTTTATCATTTAAATAATGATTTATTATTTTCAAGAAATTTGACTTCTTTGACCTTTTGGGGCTTCAAGCCATCATATGAGGGTCCTCCAACTTCATAAGGCCATAACTCTCAAACCATGAGGAGTTATGTGACATTTCACATACCACCGAAAATGGCATGACAAGCATTATCCATCTAGGATAGTTTCACCAACGTCACTGATCTTCATCTCATTATTCCACAATCAAGCATGGGTTCTCCAACCATACGTCAAGGATAACTCAACTGTAAAGCGTCTTCCCGTGAGGGATTTCACCATGAGGGGACCACTTTGGAGTTCATCCATCTTTACACCTTATCGACCATGATATGACAATAATGATTCATCATTACATCAATTCAACTATGTTGAACAACTGAGAGGGGGTGTTTAAGGATAAATCCGTAAGTGCGGACACAAACCGATCTCCCTAGATCCACCTGGATCTAGAACAAAACATGACAGAATATACCGCTTTCCCTAGATCTAAAGTATTGAATGGACAAGAGAAAAAGGATGATGTACTTACTTTATAAAATCTTTCCTTTAATCTCTGTTGTTC
>JASDQU010014038.1:8348-31406 GCA_032191745.1 Picea mariana | reverse complement strand
TTTCGGGACTAGCGAGCAGAAGAGAACTTGTCGATAGGTATCTCGGGTGTCGAAACACCGAAACACCATGTCTCGTTCACACTATTATTATTTGAGGGTTTCACAATTCGGGTTTTCAGGACTGGTGAGCACAAGAGAACTTGCCGATAGGTATTCTGGGTGTTGAAACACTGAAACACCATATCTATCCATGATAAGCCATTTTGGCATTTCTCCTTTCAGGATTTCACGTTATGTGAGAACAAGGGGTCTCGCTCCTAGGTTTCCTAGGAGTCAAAACTCTGGAACACCAAACACTAAACATGCTCCACTATTTCAGGGTTTCCTCCATCGGGTTTTCACGAGTCGGGGTTTTGAGACTGGTGAATACATGGGGCCCATACTTAGGTGCCCCAGGTACTGAAATATCGAAAATAATAACTTCTCCACACTCTATCTTTTGGGATTTTGCAAGTCAGGATTTCAGGACTTGCGAGTACAAGGGAATTCGCCCTTGGGTATTCTGGGTACCGAAATGCCGAATTATTGGGATTTAGCTACACGCTGTCATTTCAAGATTTTGCATGTTAGGATTTCGAGACTTGCAAGTACGAGGGAATTATCCCTTGGGTATTTCGGGTACCGAGATGCTGAAATATCGTAACTTATCTGCATGCTATTGTTTCGGGATTTCGAAAGTCGGGGTTTCCAGACTTGCGAGTACAAGGGAACTCGCCCTTGGATTTCCTAGATGCCKAAAATCCAAAATACCAACTCTTAAACCTACTCATCTTATTTTGGGGTTTCTTCCRTCRTGATTTCACAAGTCSAGGTTTTGGGACTTACGCATACAAGGAAACTCACACTTAGGTACCCTAGGTGCCGAAACATCGAAATGTCCTAGCCCATCCACCCGCTGTCATTTCGGGATTTCATGAGTCGAGGTTTCTGGACTTGCGAGTAAAAGGGAACTCACACTTAGGTACCTCRGGTGGCAGAACACCAAAATGTCTTAACCCATCCACCCACTGTCATTTTGGGATTTCGCGAGTCGGGGTTTCGGGACTTGCGAGTACAAGGGAAATCGCACTTAGGTACCTCGGGTACCAAAACACAGAAATTTCCTAACCCATCCACCCACTTTCATTTTGGGATTTCAAGAGTTGGGGTTTTGAGACTTGCGAGTATAAGGGAACTCACACTTAGGTACCTCAGGTGCCAAAACACCAAAATGTCGAAGTCTAAGAGGACCATTCTCTCTCGTCCAGAGCTTTAAGACTTACACCATAAAATCCTCCAGCAGATCCTTGGATAAAATTTCAGAAAGGGTGTCCTTGTGGGGAGATCTATCCAGGGAATTACTTGAGACAAATAAGGGAATAAATTTCACAAGAACAGACTTGAAAACTGAATCCATTCAAAACACACACACACACACACACACACACACACACACACACACACACACACACATATATATGTATGTATATATTTACGTAAGCCATAGGTGGTCTTTCCAACATAAGCATGCAGTCAAAATATGTATATATATATATATATATATGCCATAGGTTTTCTTTCCAATATAAGCATACAACCACCATTTCTGATCAAAACACCATACAGAGAGTCTTATACTGTAACCATTCATAATTACACAAGGCATGAACATACATGTCAGAATATTAATTTCAAGATATGAGGTATAACACTTATCGAAAAAACACCAGGTTTGATGCAACTGTTGAGAGGGGTGCTCGTTTCCACCCAATCGTAGGCTCAGCGATTCCGAATGGATTTACCACTAGCCACCCCCGATCGTAAACCACGATGCTGTGAGACTGAGTCTATGTTCGTCAGAAGTCGAGAATGAAGGTTACTCTCCTTCTTATTTGCTTATCAATCACTCTGTATATTTTTCCAGAGTCCTTATGGTTTCTCCCCTCTTGCGATCTCCATTGTGACTACCCCCTTCCACACCTCTTTCCTACCTTTTCTTTTCCGGTGAGGTTGCATTTGGCATGAACTTCCCCGCGGTGGTCAAGTCTGAGACTTCCACAGATGGGCAGTTCACCCCCATCCCTTATTAACTCATGAGGAGCCTCTTCACCTACCAACCTGGTGAGTAATTCATTTCAAGGCCCGTGAGCTGCTCTTGATATTCAGGCCAGTGAAGACCAAATACAGTATTGGTTTTGGTGGAAGTTAACGCCACCATTCTAGGTGCCTTCCACCACCTTTCATCAACCATCATGGTCTCTTTTCAACACATCCCCCTCCCAACAGTCATGCAACATATATTCATAACATTATTTACATTCATTGACCTTTTATACTAAGGTCCATTCAAAATCATACATTCACAGCTTTGAGTCTGCCATAGTTCTTGGTGAGTATAGTTATTTTTACAGACTGGGGGAAACAGGGTGTTACAATTTCCTCCCCCTTAAAGGAACATCGTCCTCTATGTTCTATCTATCAATATGACATATATGTACAGAGGTAAACAAAATCGAATATGTATGTTTCATGGCATCCTCCATTTCCCATGTAGCCTCATCTGGGCCAAAATGTCTCCACTGCACCTTGACCTGTGTAATGGTTCGGTTTTAGAGTGGGGTTTCCTTTTTTTCCAATATGCATTGAGGTTCTGGTAAAAATTCTCCCTCCGGTTCCACCTGGATCACAGACCAGTCAATTATATGATTAGGATCATGTACATATTTCTTCAATAATGAAACATGGAAAACATTATGTTCTTTTACCATGGGAGGAAGTGCTAGCCTATAGCCTACATGTCCCACTCTATCTAGAACCTCAAAGGGTCCACAATATCGAGGTGCCAACTTGGCACAAGCTCCCATTTTTAGGGAACTTTTCTTGGGCCTAACTCTGAGATATACATGGTCTCCCATCTTGAAATCTCTTGGAATTCTCTTTTGGTCGGCATAAATTTTCTGTCAGTTCTGAGCGACCTTCAGATTTTGTTTTATCTGAGTCACTTGTTGTTCCATTTCTTTCAACATGTTGGGTCCAAAAGAAATTATTTTTATGGGATTACTCCAACTGACCGGAGTGTTTCATGGCCTACCATAGAGGACTTCTAAGGGACTCATCTTTAAGGGTTCTTGGTATCCATTGTTGTAGGCAAATTCCACAAGTGGCAGGTAGCATTCCCACTTCTTGGGTTGATGCATTACATGCATTCTTAGCATGTCTTCTAGTATTTGGTTCACTCTTTTCGTTTGTCCATCGGTTTGAGGGTGATAGGCAGTGCTAAACAACAACTTGGTCTCTAAACCCTCCATCAGTGATTTCCAAAAGTTGGAAGTGAATTTCATGTCCCTGTTAGACACAATCTCTTTTGGCATACCATGCAGTTTGAATATCTCTTTCATGAATACCTGAGCGATGTCTATTGCCTTACAAATCGACTTGATGGGGATGAAATGAGAAGAATTGCTCAATTTATCCATCACTATCATAATGACGTCATTATGTTTGGTTGAGGTTGGTAACCCAGTGATGAAATCCATGGAGATGGTTTCCCATTTCCATTCTAGGATTGGTAAAGGTTGTAATAATCCTGCTGGGTGTTGGTGTTCTGCTTTAACCTGTTGGCACTCTATGCATTTGGCTAAGTACTCGGCTATGTCTTTCTTCAACCCAGGCCAGTAGAACTGTTTCCTAGTGGCCATGATCATCTTCTGGTATCCTGGATGACCAATATAGGGTATTTTATGTAGTTCATCCAGTATGAACCTCTTCAAGTTGTCACAATCTGGAATATACAATCTGCTTCAGTAAGTGAGAAAACCTCCTTCCATCACCTGGTAGTCTCCGTACTTTACCCTGGTGGGCTCTTGTTTTAGGTATGAGGTCACAGTCTAGATGAAGGGATTTTTTTCTTGTGCATTTCTGACTCTTTCCTTGACATCCGTCTTACAGGTGCTCAACGCTACCAGGTGAATTGTTTTCATACTTCTGCTAAGGGCATCAACCACCTGATTTTTCTTTCCTTTAATGTGTTTGATTTTGAAATCAAACTCACTAAGGAGGGCCATCCACCTAGCCTGTCTGGCATTGAGATTTGGTTGGTCAAACAAATATCGCAATCCACAGTGATCTATCATAAGTAAAATTTCCTTCCTAGGAGGTAATGCCTCCAAATTTTTAAGGCGTGCACTATAGTGGCCAACTCCAGATCATGGGTCACATAGTTGACTTCGTGCTCATTCAATTTTAGGGACTCATAGTAGACCACACTTCCTCCCTGCATAAGGACTCCTCTGAGACCTTCCTTACAGGCATCTGTTCACACGAGGAAGTCACCTTTGGGATCGATGATCTTCAGCATGGGTGTGTGGTTCAGTAGATGTTTCAGGGTTTGAAATATTTCGTCACATTTTTGTGTCCATGTAAATTTTGTCCCCTTTTTCTGGAGGGCAGTGATTGGACAACCAATCTTGGAGAATCCTTTTATAAATCTCCTATAGTATCCTGCTAATCCCATAAAGGATATGATATACGAAACATCCTTTGGGGTAGGCCATTCCATGATAGACCTGATTTTGTCAGGGTCTACTGCTACTCCTTCTTCATATAGGACATGGCCTAAGTAATGTATTTGCTTCTGAAGGAATTCACATTTGTTGAATCTGGCATAGAGATGATGTTCTCTTAGCACTTGCAGAACAAGTCTAAGATGCTCTTCATGCTCTTCTCCATTCTTGGAGTAAATTAATATATCGTCAATAAAAACCAAAACAAATTTGTCTAGGAATTTGCTGAGTACATTGTTCATGAAGAACATGAAAGTGGCAGGGGAATTAGTTAAACCAAATGGCACTACCACAAAATCATAGTGACCATAACTCGTTTGAAAGGTAGTTTTATGGATGTCTTCACCCTTGATTTGGACTTGATGGTATCCCGACCTCAAGTCAATCTTTGAGAAAATAGACGCACCCCCCAATTGATCGAACAGGTCATCAATCCTAGGCAAGGGGTACTTGTTCTTTATGGTTACCTTATTGAGTTGTCTATAATCTAGACACAGTCTAAGGGTATTGTCCTTCTTTTTCACAAATAGGACTAGTGCTCCCCATGGAGACACACTAGGCCGGATATAGCCCTTATCCATCATTTCTCTCAATTGCAATTTGAGTTCAACTAGTTCATGTGTGCTCATCCGGTAGGGTGTCCTAGACACCGGCACCGCTCCCGGTGCAAGTTCTATCGAGAAGTCAATGTCCCTTCTTGGAGGTAGACCTGATACCTCTTCCAGAAATACATCTCTGTATTCTCTCAGGGTAGGGTGGTCTTCAAGTCTTGGTTTTTCGCCTTAAATTGTTTTCAATACCTATATTGCATATAGGGGACATCCTTTTCAGCAATACCTTCTCATTTGTAGAGCTGATATTTGTCTCACTGAGACAAGTTTTTGGATCCCTTGAAGGGTTATCCTTTTTCCTTCTTTACTTACACATTCTAAGGTTTTATGGTAACATTCCAATCTGGCTTTATGGGCAGCTATCCAGTCCATACCAATCAACAGATCATACGATCTCAGGGGTAATATGTTAAGGGTTTCTTGGGTGGGGAATTCACCCAACATGAAATGGCAGGCTGGTATGACCTCTGCCACCCTTCTTTTGGTGCCAGTGGCTAACTGTACCAACCATGGATTTGTAGGTTTATGTGGTTGTAGTTTACACTTATCAACAGTCTTAGGGGCTATATAACTCAATTTTGAATCAGGGTTAATTGGAATAGACACTAGATGGTTGGAAATCATACCTTCTATTTCCACCACTAAAGCTTGGTGGTTGGCTTGGTTATTATACAAGGCTGCATAAATTTGAGGCACACTCCTAGCCACATCATTAACTGTGGTAGCTTTCTGGATGCTATAAATTCTCTAACTATTTTGTTGTTGGTGTGGAAAGTCTCTCACTAGATGTTATTTTCCGCAACCCCAACATTTCAAAGATTCTCTCTTTGGGTTATCAGCCTTCATTAGTATAGATTCAGTGGTTTTGTTTCCACCCAAGGAGGAAAAGTTTTGCTGGTGTACACTCTGGGCTAGGAAGCTCATCCTTGAGTTCTTCTTATAGTTCTTAAATCTTGGGGATTAAAGCCCCTTTCTCTGAAATCCCGAACTATTCTTTGGTTTCCAACCTTTGCGAGGTTCTGTCCGATGTCCAAACTGTTCATGACAATATCTTGCCTTTCGGATAGTGCCTTCTAGGGTCTTTGGCTCATCAAATTCAATTCCATTCCAATAGTCCTTATGTAGCTTGCTGATGAAACATTGCACCTTTTCTTTTTCTTCTTTTATATAAGGTACATACATCAACAACTCGAGGAATCTGCTGACATATTTCTCTATAGTGAGTTGCCCCAGTTTGAGTTCATAGAATTCTTTAGTCTTTTCATCGAAATATTTTTTCGACAGATACTTCTTCCAAAAGTATTTCTCAAACCATTCCCAAGACAGGTCCTCTTTGCAAACCCCTTTCACATTCTTAAGGTCTGTTGTTGGGGAAAATCACCCTACGGACTAGAAAATAAAGTTCAGACTTTGCATGCAGATATGACCGAATAGAAATTACTTTCTACCTTCATCCCTAGATTTAAATCCCCTTTTCTTAGTAAATGCATGGAAAGATCAACCTACCTCATTCTCGGCATTTTATGTCGATCCTCTGTTGTTCTTAATTACTTATTCGCAATACTCCTTCCAAAGATGACCTGCATCGAAGACAATCAACAACTATGCATGCATACTACTTATATACTAACGGGTTAGAAATCAAAACATATATTGATCAAACTATAAACAGTTCATGAATTGGGACAAGAAGAGCATTCTCTTTATTACTTAGAATGAGTCAACTTACAAAAGCTGAGACCGGCCACCTCTCCTCGAACCTGATCCTGGGATTCTCTTCTTCTGTCCTTCAATTGCTTTACTTTGAATCTCCTTTGGCATAAGGAAAGGCTAAAGGGTTGGGACAATGGGAATACGTAAATGGGAAGAGTTTCTTAGCTATATTTTTCCTCCCCCAAATGGGACCCCTACCCCTTATTTTATAGGCTAGAAGGAGCTAGGTATTTGGATGAACCCTCAACCATGCATGGCCGGGAGTTTCAGTTAACTCACCCATAGATTTTTGTTCCATCGGCAACTTTCCTTTTTTCATGCTTTTGTCGGTCCAAGGGGGCTGTTTTGGGTCAGCCAATGTGTACATGCGTGCAGTAATGGATTAGGGAACATGGGCCTTTATTCAAGAGGATTTTCAAATAGTTTTTCAGTAGTGTTTTGGCAAAGAAGGGATATGAGTTGGCCTGATGCCAAGTAAGCATGTGTTGTGCAATTTAGGGTTATAACAGATGCCCCCTAATGTGTGAGGTCAGAAGAGCATCCGATGGACGAAATACATTACCAATCTTTACTGATGTGCCAAATGATTGAGCCCAAGGATCAGGAACCGAGAGGTGTCATCTGCAAAATAACAAATGTCTCANTGGCAAAGAAGGGATATGAGTTGGCCTGATGCCAAGTAAGCATGTGTTGTGCAATTTAGGGTTATAACAGATGCCCCCTAATGTGTGAGGTCAGAAGAGCATCCGATGGACGAAATACATTACCAATCTTTACTGATGTGCCAAACGATTGAACCCAAGGATCAGGAACCGAGAGGTGTCATCTGCAAAATAACAAATGTCTCACCGAGGCAGGCATACCCATGCTCGGGATAAAATATAAATATGGCTACCAATCAAATACATTGTAGAGCCATGTCAAATAACTATAAAGAGTAGCCGCGAACAATACACAGTGGAGCTACATCTCAAAATCAGAAAGATATACATATAGAGTAACAATCTTCCAGAAGTTGATTCGGACTAATGGCTGGAGATGATATCTTCAGAGCTCGAGCAACAACTTAAAAATATTCACAACTCGGGTAGGAGTGTAATATGAGTGTATGACTGCACTACCCAGAGGTCTGCGATGGCTCGTCGGTCATGGACTTGATAATCTTGACGATCAGACTGAAGGCTTCTGTGATTTCGAACAAGGACTTGATTGGATGTTTCAGGATGGTCGGGCATGAGGAAAAGAGACATATTGCAGAGGGGCCAACTCAAGCTTGGTGATAAACTTCCCTTGGATAATAGCACAACAAATGGTGAGACTCAGGCAGCATGTATGTTAATCATAATTCTACGAAGCAGGAGGCGACGAAAACTCTCCATATGTTTGTAAGGATAACCAAACGGTAGAGGACACAACTCTATATAGCGAGAAAAAGCTTCCTAAGGTCATACTACATCCCATAGTCTGATGAACAAATGTACAGATGTGCTTTATCCAAGGGCGACTCATTATGCTACCAATAAATAAAATACTTTTCCCTTCCTCCTTTTGGGGTATATTTGATTTTTTTGTTCTTTTCAATAATTGTGGAAAAAGAATAAAGGAATATTACGTTACAAGGGAGGAACGAGTGTTGCAAACATACAAGCTCAAGGCACAAGGACAATACTGATGTTCTAGAAAAATGATACTCGGGAAAAATCCTCTGGGTGCCAAAGGTGTTAAGACGCAGAAGCAACTTGTTACAAGGCTGGTGTATAGGGTATGCAAATGCGGTTAACAAAACACACAATGGTAACATCCTTCGGTGTAAGTTTAACGAGCCCAAAGAAGGTAAGATCAGTGGTTTTTCATATTTAGAGAGTCTGAAAAAACATAAAAGGAGACTCCATTGGGATATCTTTTTCGAAGATAGTCTAGTCGGTTTGAAAAAGGATAAAATAGCACCGATTAGACGTCGATTCAAAACCATTTTAACGAGTGTGACAAGGACAAGATCACTCGGCTATTTTTTCATTTTTAAGGAGTCTGAAAAAGGCGTAACTATGGACTCTATCAGGAATATTCTTCTGGACCAATTTAACAAGTGTGAAAGAATAAGGTCACTTGGCGATCTTTTCAATTTTAGGGAGTTTGAAAAGAGCTTAACTATGGACTCCGTGGGGGTTTATTTTTCATAATTTTAGTCCCTCAGGCCCAAAAAAGGGATAAAATTATACCTGAGAGTACTCTTCTAAAGAATGGAAGTTACATAGAGTATACCTTTGTTCGTACAGTTGACCGTCTGGACCAAAAAATGGGTAAAATACCACCGGACAGACATGACTTCAAATTTTAGTTTAATGAGCATGAAAGGCCACAAGATCACTCGACAATCTTTTCATGTTTAAAGGGTCTGAAAAGGGCTTAAAAAGAGACCCGTTATTTTTTGGGAGTCCTGAGGGTGAGATCAAGAGCGAAGAAGAATCATGCAAATGAGTCTCAAACTCATATTTTGGAAAGACTATAAGGACTCCTAAGCCTACAGTGTTTGAGAGACGGCACGGACACCATAATGCAACCAGGACCTACCTAGGGCATCCATGTTCTGGTAAGCTCTACCACCAAGTTGCGACACTTCTAAAGCAAATATGATGGTTCTGTGTCACAACCTCATGGGATCGATCCTATGGTCGAGAAAAAAAGACAATGAGATAAAAAAGTTGGGGTAAAAACCTAACCTATATGCTCAAGTTGATTCTTGGAAAAAATTTCATGGACCGTCAAAATTTTCTCAAAACTCAGAAAAAGTGTCCCAATACCCGATCAAATCCCTCCCAAATAACTCCTGAATCACTCTAAATGGTTTTTGGTATAAAGAAACTGATAAGGGAGGCCAAAAAAGTGACAAAAAGAGGCCAAAAAGTCTATAAATAGAAGTTGGTAGCTCATTATCACCATTGCTGATTTGGAAATTGACTCTGGAGCCAAAAGAACCCCTTTGATAAAAACGGTGATTTCGGGAGCTACAGTGGATGAAACGAACTTCCACTCAGACCAAGTAAGTACAAACTCCCCTATCTAGCTATTCAATTCTTTAATTTTGCATTTGATTTCATTTTTTGGGTGGGCATCGACCTTTAAAAGGTCGGCCCTAGGTCCATGTGGGTTGTCTCTGGACAGGCCGCATGTACACTCAGGCGGAGTAAAGCCTGCCCACGTGTACACGCGACTGTCACCTCTACAACACACGTGGACCCCCCTTTTATAGCAAGAAATAACTAAACAACCCTTACTAAACCTCATAAACTTTGTTGTGTTGGTAGGATGTATGCCCACTGGAGGGAAAGGGAGCATGAAGCAATCAGTGAGTTGGTTGCTGGAGATCCGAATGTCATGGTCGCGTTGATGCAAAGTGGTTTACTTAAGTTATTCCTGTGTCCATTTATGCGAGCGCAACCAAGGCTACTGAATGCCTTGATTGACTATTGGCACCCTGATGCAGAGGCCTTCATGCTAGAGGGGAAATCACTGGTGCCCACCACCAAGGATATCAACTTTTTGACTGGCCTCTCAAGGAGAGGGAAACCAGTCAATTTCAGGACGTTTCCAACAAGGTCTCTTAATATAGTGGACTTGATAGCCCTGCACTATGAGGCTGGGACTAACCATTTGGGCTCCCAGGTGCCCATCAATAAGATCATTGACCTATCACTGGAGGCAATATTATTGCTGATTGGGCGGATTACTGGTTCTGTAGCCTTGCATTAGGCGTCTCGTGCACAGATGAACTGTGCTATCCAGTGCTTGAATGCACAGATTTTTTACTGGAGTACCACACTACTTGAGTGTATGAAGAGGCAATTGACAGATTGCCGATAGCAGACACAAAGTAAATTCGGGTTCGGGACGATTTTGTGTTCATTTTTCTTTGAGAGAGTTCTGAGCTTTAATCCTCGGGATGTAGTACGAGGACATCAGGCCTCTTTTCCTACTATATGTAGATGGGCAATATTAATGCCGTGAGAGGGTGGTGGAAGGACCAATGAGTCCTTCGATGATGACTTTTTTGCATGGTTGTCACGACAGATCCTTGTGATTGAGGATTACCCATATGCGGGGATAGACTTTTCTAGAGATCCTAAGATACCTGTGCCTCCTAGTGAGGAGACAGGGGAGATGGGTAAGTCTCCACCTTTGTAGTTTTTTTTTGTTGTATATGTAATTTTTATGTCGTTTTTGTTATATATATCATTTTTTTTTATATGCCAGAGTATTTGACGGATATACATTTTTTGTATGTAGATGTGGGACCAATGCAACTTGCCGATTTTGCACGAAATAGGCGTTGTCCTTGGCCAGAAGCCGCAGCTGCCGCCGTCGGGGGACTAGATGTAGTAGGAAACCTCCCATCCAGGGAGGCTAAGAGGGTTCTTAGATGAGTTAAGCGGAACTTCACTGCACTCACTCGCATAATCCCTATGGCAAAGATAGAGGACCTGCCACCATCCATGCAGCCTCATGTAGTGGGGGCACCTCGGACGTGGGTCCGATTGTTTAGGCATTTAGCCCATCTCATGGACTATTATAAAAGGGCCCATAGTCCCTGAACCTATTTAGACTTTTTACATGCCAAGAGCACTACTTGTATATATTTTTTGAGGGCATAAGCCCTGTGACTCGTTATTGGTCCTATTTTTGAGGCGCTTGCATCCATCTATGTACTCTAGATACTTTATGATGTTATATATGGTTTTTTGATCTTTTGTGTCTTATGGATCACGTGTGCAAAAATTCATTTACATGCTTATGTCAATGTTCTTTCATATGTGTGCAAGATGCCAATCTAAAATTTGATTAGCTAGAGTATCTGTAATTTGGTTTAATCTCCTAGGAATATGAAAATATGTAATATAATCAAAGTTTCGTTCTAAGAGACGTACCCTAAGGAATCATCAGTGTAAGGTTGGATCATGAACCCGGTATACTCTATTTAGCTGAGACACAACCAGTTGAGCGTCGAGATAGACCCAGAGATGAGAGATACCCAATGACAAGGCGTCACGAAGCAACTCAATAACTACACTATACTCGGTGACATTATTTGTGGTGTCACCTAAGCATATACCTCTGGAAGATAACAACTGAACCTGAGGTGTAAATATTACCCAAGCTATGGAGGCAAGCCTCCGAGTGTGCCGACTAGCACCGTCCGCATACCCAACGAACACCTTGGAATCACTTGAAATCTGTCATATTGATGAAAGATAGCATCAATGACACGTCCATAACACTTAAAAGAAACTAAAAAGTAATAGTACAAAGACTATACATATGTTACAAAAAGTTACCCACAATGACCTACCTATGAGTAATACTTCTTGAGGTAGAGCCCATTTCTAGGCTCTGCCAAGGCATTCCCTTCAAAATTAACCAAATTATAAGTGCCCTTTTTTAATACCTCTTTTATGATGAAAGGTCTCAACCACATGGGTTTGAATTTTTCTGCCCCTAGGAGGTCCTTATCTTGGTCATAGACCAGGACAAGGTCGCCTTGAGAGAAAATCCAAGGACGAACAGACCTATCATACTGACACTTGACCTTATGTTTGTAAGCCTCGTTGGCCAGGGCCACATCACAACACTGCTCATTGAGCTGCTCAAGGTGTACTAACTATTCTTCAAGTGGAGAAGTGTCTGGCAATAATTATACTGCCAATTTTAGAGATGGGATCTGACATTCAATGGGAAAGACTGCCTCCAGTTTGTAAACGAGTTGAAAAGGTGAGAAACTGGTTGTAGTCTTAACAGATGTTCAGTAAGCCCATAATGTCGAGTATAACATCAAATGCCAATTTGACTTGGCTGATTTGATAGTTCGCTATAGAATAGTCTTAAGATTTTTATTTATAGCTTCTACCTGCCCATTGGCTTGGGGGTATTAGGGTGATGAATGCTCTTTCTGTAACCCAAGCTTTGATGTTAATTCAGTCATCATTTGGTTTTGAAAGTGACTGCCATGGTCAGTAAAAATCTCTCTCGGGACGTCGAACCTTGCTATGATCTGGTTGAATAAAAAGAGAGTTGTAGTTCTCCATCATCTTTAAACGTTGGCATAGCTTCGACCCACTTATTGAAGTAGTCTACAACTATGATGATATAGCGATGCCCCCTTACTGAAGGGGGGTTGCAAGTAGTGTAATCAATCCCCCACTTGGTGAAGGGACCAACTGTGATGATAGGAAACATAGGAGCGGGATGTGCCCTAATCTCCCGAGAGAAGACNTGTTACAAAAAGTTACCCACAATGACCTACCTATGAGTAATACTTCTTGAGGTAGAGCCCATTTCTAGGCTCTGCCAAGGCATTCCCTTCAAAATCAACCAAATTATAAGTGCCCTTTTTTAATACCTCTTTTATGATGAAAGGTCTCAACCACATGGGTTTGAATTTTCCTGCCCCTAGGAGGTCCTTATCTTGGTCATAGACCAGGACAAGGTCGCCTTGAGAGAAAATCCAAGGACGAACAGACCTATCATACTGACACTTGACCTTATGTTTGTAAGCCTCGTTGGCCAGGGCCACATCACAACACTGCTCATTGAGCTGCTCAAGGTGTACTAACTGTTCTTCAAGTGGAGAAGTGTCTGGCAATAATTATACTGCCAATTTTAGAGATGGGATCTGACATTCAATGGGCAAGACTGCCTCCAGTTTGTAAACGAGTTGAAAAGGTGAGAAACTGGTTGTAGTCTTAACAGATGTTCAGTAAGCCCATAATGTCGAGTATAACATCAAATGCCAATTTGACTTGGCTGATTTGATAGTTCACTATAGAATAGTCTTAAGATTTTTATTTATAGCTTCTACCTGCCCATTGGCTTGGGGGTAGTAGGGTGATGAATGCTCTTTCTGTAACCCAAGCTTTGATGTTAATTCAGTCATCAGTTGGTTTTGAAAGTGACTGCCATGGTCAGTAAAAATCTCTCTCGGGACGTCGAACCTTGCTATGATCTGGTTGAATAAAAAGAGAGTTGTAGTTCTCCATCATCTTTAAACGTTGGCATAGCTTCGACCCACTTATTGAAGTAGTATACAACTATGATGATATAGCGATGCCCCCTTACTGAAGGGGGGTTGCAAGTAGTGTAATCAATCCCCCACTTGGTGAAGGGACCAACTGTGATGATAGGAAACATAGGAGCGGGATGTGCCCTAATCTCCCGAGAGAAGACTTGGCATGGATGGCACTTCTTGACCAATTCTATACAATATTTGATAAGTGTCGGCTAGAAGTAACCTTCTCGTAGAATATTTTGGGTTGTTGCCAACCCAGAAAAATGACCGCCACAAGCTCCGGTATGACAATCATTGAGCACAATGACTGCCTCCTCATGTGTGAGACATCGACATAAGATGTAGTCTACACCTCTCCGATACAACGTATCATTGAGTATGAGATAATTCTTATCCTGATGACATATACGCCGACGCTCATCACGAGAAGCAGACGTGGGTCACTTCAAAGTTTGGAGATAGATAAGTATATCTCTGTACCAGGGATCTAAAGATGTGATCAAAAACATATCTCCCCGGATAGGCGATTCTTCAGGCACAACATCACCTGACTCAATCAAAAGTTCTAAAATAATCTCTGTGAAGACCAATGAGTTTTTGGACTTTGTTGAAATGAAGTCTAAGTCAAATTCTTGGAGGATGACTATCCATATACTGATTTTTCTGCCTATAACCTGTCGTGTCAACATGTACTGGAATGGATTCACGACAACAATGATAGTGGTCTTGCGAAACATAACATAATGACGAAACCATTGAACAACATGAACTGCTACCAACGCAAGTTTTTCAATATGAGAATAATTGATTTTCAGTCCTACGAGGCCTCAGCTTAGGTAATAGATCACGTATTCTGAGAACAAATCATCTTCCTGAACTAAAACCATGCCAATGGTTGACTCTGTGGTAGCTAGATATAATAAGAATTCTTTGTTATAGTTAGGTGGCCATAGAAGAGGGGCAGTTGTGAGGGTGTGTTTTAATGCATTGAAAGAGCATTGAGCAGCATCGTCCCAGTAAAAGGGAACATCTTTCTTCAGTAAGCGCATAAAGCCCTTGGTGATTTTAGCATAGTTGGCGATGAAGAGTTGTAAAAAGTTCACCTTTCCTTGTAGACTCTGAAGTTGAAGAATTGTGCATGGGGGGGGCAACTGGATTTTTGCCTTCACCTTGAGAGGATCGACCATGATCCCAGTTGTTGATACGATGAAACCTAACAAACGTCATGACGTTACGCAGAAGCTACACTTGTTTGGATTCAAGTGAATTCGAAAGTAGTGACATCTTTCGAAGATAAGTCTAAGGTGTGTGGGATGATCCGTTCTCTTGCGAGATCATGATGCTAAATCATCCAGATAGGCCTCGACTATATGCTTGAGATCGTGAAAGGAAAAAGACATGGCCCACTGGAATGTGGCTCCAACATTTTTAAGACCAAAAGGAATCTTACGATATGCGAATGTACCCCACGGAAAAATGAATGCCATTTTGTGTTGGTCTTTGGGTTTGATTATATCCCAAAAAATCATCCATGAAAGAAAAGGCTTCGAAACCAACACATTCATCAATGATCTGGTTGATGAATGGTGTTGGAAAATTATCTTTGGGACATGCCTTGTTCAAATCATGGAAATCGGTACATACACGAATCATGCCTTGTTTTTTATTGACCAGCACAGGGTTTGACACCCATTGAGTCAAATGGATAGGATAGATAAAACCTGGCTTTAGCAATTTCTCAACCTCAACCTTGATGGTTGCTGCTTTCTTGGGATTAACTAGGCGAAGCTTCTGTCGAACAAGCTTGGCATCAGGATAAGTTGTGATTTCATGTTCAACTATTTTTGTATCGATGCCTGGCATTTCCTCATAAGACCAGGAAAAAACATCGCGGAATTCTTTGAAAAGATCTGTGTAGATTTGAATCTCTTCGGGGGAGAAATCTACCCCGACAAAAATGTTCTCCACGATGCCAGGGTTTCGGGACATGTTGATTGGTATAGTTTCAACGATAGTTTCCATATTTCCCTCAGCATACATTTCATTTGTAGCTAAGAGATTAATAAGACACGACTGATCTCCCGTCATGGTCATGGTGAATTCTCCTGCTTCGATTTGGCTTAACTATGGGAGAAAATATGATCTGTGTTGAATATCTTCCCAAGGTTTATCCAGACTAGTCATTGCTTCAATTACTACTTCATCAGAAGGCAAGACTAAGTCTAACGAATCAATGTTAGCAAGAGAACCCTGAGCCTAAATAGGCTCTATAAGTGGATCTAACTCTTGTGCAGGAGTCAGATCAGGGTTAGCTGAAGCTTGCTGGACTAAAGAGTATGCTACTTCAGCGATAGACAAGGGCATGGACATGCTTGGGTGCCCTGTCTCATCCATCATGGCCGATGGGAAAGGAAGTATCCATGAATCCTCAAAGTAAGTCATGCAGAATGACGAAACTTGAAAAATCTCAACCTTATGGTGATTGGATATAAATTTGATATCGTCGTGAGGAGGTGGGTAATCGAAGGTACCCATCAAGGATGGGCACAAAACAACTCCTACATTGACGACACTTGGTTGAGGATTATCAATAATCGGGATCGTGGATGCCCCCAAAGTTGGGTCAGGTCTGGAGAAAGACAATTGATCGATGGTCACTATCCGACCCTCATGTGGAAACAACAAGACCTAGAAAACTGTAGCAACCACATCTTGCATAGCATAAGTCCAACTCCATCCTAACAAGAGGTTATAGTCGAGGGGAGCATCGACTACCTCTACTTTTACACACACGATCTTCCCTCCTAACTACATGGGGAAAGAAGGAATGATACCATGTGGTCGGAACGACCGACCATCGAAAGCAGTGAGGAGAGTAGGTGATGGAGACAAAACAGGCTGGCCAATGGCCTTCCAACATGCCAATGACATAATCCATGTCAAGGAACCCTCATCAACCACCGTGCAGAAAATATTTCATGTAAAAGTTTTTGTGGGATAAGCCACTACTATTTGAAACGTTACGTGGTAAGGAAAACGAGGTTTTAAGTCAGTTGTATCTAACATGATGGTACCTAGATTACAAGTCTCAATATTGCCCAAAGTAGTTAACAAGGCTTTCCTCTAAGCAGGGCATCTTTGGAGGACCTCCAAAGAAGACATCGCACAAGGGGTTTGTGATAAATATTCCACCACAAAGTAGTTCTAGGTGGCCCTTGCATTGGGGTTATGAGAATCTTTTTTAAATGCACCTTTTGGAATGCGTGTCATTGTTTATCTCAACGTCTTCTCAATCTGTAGAGGAAGATATGGGAGATCAACTTCTTTACCCTTCTCAGAAGCGCTCAACTTACTATAATCGTGCGCTCTAGTCGATATGAAAGAATCACCCCTAACCATATATACATTCGTGTATGCGGGGTTGTTCATAGGTGGGCAAGTTTCTTGGATGCCCCCTTCTGTGCTTGCAGAGGCTTGAGTTAGATTTTTCCCATGTTGAAATGGATTAGTCAAAACTGCCTCCTGTTGCTATGTGAAAAACTTTTGGGCCTCTGCAAGTCGAGGACATAGATGGGTTGGGTGGTCTTCCGCGCACAAGTTGCATGGATACCTTGCTTGTCATTTTTTAGTGTTGTCCCTGCTAGCATTATCATTGGGTTTTTTGTCCCCCTTACCCTTCTTTCATTGTTTTTTCTTCCCTTCAGGCTGTTGGGTGGCCTTTGGGTTAGTCGACTGCATTGTGTGTACTTCTGACATTTTGGTAGGGGGAGTAGCCAAAGCAGTAGTTTGGCTAGCTGTTGTGTGTTGTATAGATAACTACTGCAACTGCTTCGTCAATTGCTCAGCAGGATTTGTTTGTGCCGAACCAACAATACCATCGGCATGTGGTCCAACTCTCTATCTAGTTTTATCCAGTATTGAACGTGGCGCATCTGGCAAGATGTTGTATAATAAACCGGACTGAGAATAGATGAGCTCAAACTATTGAGCCCTCATGATGGCATCTTCTTCGGAGAAAACTCTAGATGTCACGACATCTTTGGATAATTGTGGGACCAAAGACTTAAGGAACCACTCAAGTAGGAATGCTGGTGGGACTGGTACTTTGATTAAACTCTTTCGGCATCTCCATTCTCAGATGTGATCAGAGATATGGTCTGTTGTTGTCTGTTTGAAATTAGCGAGAAGATCTGTGCTAGCGTCGTATCTCACAGGTAACTAGAAATGGTTCAGGAAATCCATCGCCAGTTCACCAAAAGAAGAGTATCTTGAGTGATCGAGCTCAATGTACCATTTCGCGGCACTCCCAATGAGAGTACATTGAAACAATCGCAACTATACAGAGTCATATTTCAACGAGTTAGATGAGCACCAAAGATGGAAGGTAGTCACATGATCTCTTGGATCTTCATTAGGCTTGGCTTCAAACTTTGGAATGTCCGAAGGAAACTTCATTAGCATAGGAGGCCAACGCGGATCGTGACAAATGGGGTCATTCAACAACCTTGTCAAATCTGGCAAGTGTAAAGTTGCTAGGAAAGGTAGTTTGGGTTGCTACTGATAACCTGGGAAAAAGGGTCCTGGAGTTTGACTGGCACCAGGTTTCCAGGAAAAGTTTGGCTGCTGGCCCAGATTCTGGTAGAAACCATGGACCTGGCCAGCATATAGATTTTTCATATGTGGAGACATCATCGACTGATTTCCCAAATAGGACATAGATTGTTGGGCATGCATTGTATTTGAAGGACTTTGGGAAGGATTACCCCATGCCGGTCCTGTGGGGATAGGCATAGTAGTTTGTCCAGGGTTCCATTGATTGTGGAAAGAATTAGCCCAGATCAGCATTTTAGAGGAGGGAATGGATCCTTGCCCTGAATTCCAAGGTCCTGCTAGGTTTGCCCCTATGCAGGAATAGTAAACTGCACAGGACTAGATTGTCCAAAAATGGGGTTTCCCCCAGTCAGGAAAGCGGCTGACGAGAAGGTATCATTGCCAAACGTTCTGTTCCAAGAAAATGGTGTTGAACCTACTGGCATACTATGCGAAGGTGGTCCTTGACTCCCTGCTCCAAATAAACTATTGTGTGTAGGTTTCCCGACAGATTGCTGATGTGAACCACCAAGTGAAGGGGATGAAGGAGGGATATGACCTCCTCCACAAGGAAAAGCGTTAAAAGGGATAGGAGTGCCCCCCATGTGACCCTGCAGAGGAGCGCTAGAGCTCCCTGCCCCTAGACCCAAAGTCTATAAAGTGGAGTATGTTATCGGACTAATTGGTAGGTGCGGACACTAACAGATCTCCCTAGATCCACCTAGATCTAGAACAAAACACACCAGAACATGACGCTTTCCTTAAGTTTTAGATATTGAATTTACTAACTAAAGAGGGATGAGTGACATGCCGTTTAAACGTCACTTCCTCTCACCATTACCATCCTAGCTCCATTCCAACATTCATACAATGATGATCCTGTAAAATAACGCAACCAACCAAAGTGATAGCAATAGCATAAACTCAATATAAACTTATGTATGTGATCAAGAAATCATACAATAAAACACAACAAGCTTTATAGGAAAGAATCATATTATTGTATCATATTAAATGTGAAAGAGAGATTATAACCATTACCTTGATGTTGTAAGGTCCCTTCCAACCATCCTTTGTTCCCCACACACTTTCACTCCAAGAATTCTAAGAGCATAGATCTGATGATATTCACAGTCTAAATTGACAAAGCAAATCTCAAAGCCACTCCAACAAAGATAATAATTCCAAGCCAACCAAAGCTAACCAAAGCTAAGCTAACAAAAGCTCAAGAACCCCTTCTCCATGAGAGCTCCTCTCCTTTTATAAGTTGAAGAGGAAAAGGTGAGGAGGTTAGGATGATCCCACTAAATCATGAAAGCGAGTAAGATCCAAACCATTTGGATCCACCTCACCATAGAAGTTTCTCCTTCTAGAAGATTCGAGAAAATGAGCGTTTTTCCCACGTGTAAGCATTCTCGCACCCTGCTTATAGTAAAACCTGTGAAATATTCACACCCTAGCTATGGTGAAAACTATGAGAATTAGTCATTATCACACCCTAATACATAGGCAGCCTGCGAACTTCCTCTTTTACAGGGTTTTACTAGGGAAAATGCAACTTCTTTTCTCAGGAAAATTTCTTCTCCCTTCTTTTTCAGGAACTCAGGCCATTGACCCCTCTAAAGGAAACAGATAGGTTTACATCATTAACAATTATAGGGATGATGAAAATAATGTGTAACAGAGAGCCCCCCAAAGTATGAAGTTAGAACAGAGTGATAGCTGAAATACTTTGTCAAGTGTGTGTAGGGAACAAGAAACAGTCGGTCAGAAACCTGCCAACAAACAAGGAAATACAGTACAATAATATATCATCACTGAGGTAGGCATTCCCATACTTAGAATAAAAATGACTCAAAGCATAAATGCCGACATGCGAAGATCCATGTGAAGTAAGACAAGTCATGGCCACCAAACATACACTGCGGATCCATGCCAATATGACTCAAATCTGAACATAGCCACCAAAAATACACTGTGAATCTATGTGTTAAAGACTCAAATTTGAACATAGCCACCAGACATACAATGTGGATCTATGCAATAGTACACTGAATATACTCCAATGCAACCTGGATCTGTCATAAAAATATCCAGGGTCTTCATCTCTATCACTCTATAGTACGAATGTAACCATGCGAATACATGTGTTGAAGTTGAACATGGTAGAAACCACTTGATTACCGGTCATTAGTGTATATCGTTAACAAGTGCGAGGGAAATCACCATTAATTTCAATGACTCCCAAGGTACTCTGGTACAATCCAACGAATGTGAATCAATGAGTTGAGGTCGAACACTCAACGGAATGTCTCTATCAGGGGTCGATAATGAAAATCCACTTGTCTCCTGATCATACTCCTATAAGATTACAAATTGGTCTGTGATCCTTATTGTTGAGTCAGTGTTTCCAAGACATTTTTCATGTCGTCAATATGTTCAAAGAGAAGTTAAACCCGGAAAGCCTTCTATTGCATCAGCCATTTCTGCAGTCTTTAAGCCTTCTATTGCATCGACCATCCCTGAGTCAGTCCTGAATCACTTGTTACTCTGATCTACATCAAATCTTGTTCCTTGTTTCATGTCATTGATGTGGGATACATTAAGGCCCTCCTATGATGAGTCTTTTCCTATTGACTTCAACTCATTATCTAGGAATTAGACTTAGAAATTAATTGGTACCTTGGAACTTGCATGCCTCAATGGCAGGTTTCCTTGCTTTCGACAGTGGGTTTTCATTATCGACCCATGATCGAGAGATTCCGTCGAGTGTTCGACCTCAACTAATTGATTCACATTCATTGGATTGTACCAGAGTACCTTGGGAGTCATTGACATTAATGGTGATTTCTCTCGCACTTGTTAACGGTATACACTAATGACCGGTAATCAAGTGGTTTCTACCATGTTCGACTTCAACACATGTATTCGCATGGTTAGATTCGTACTATAGAGTGATAGAGATGAAGACCTTGGATATTTTTCTGACAGATCTAGGTTGTGTTGGAGTATATTCAGTGTACTATTTCATATATCCACATTGTATGTCTGGTGTCTATGTTTAAATTTGAGTTTTTAACACATAGATCCATAGTGTATTTTTGGTGGCTATGTTCAGATTTGAGTCATATTGGCATGGATCCGCAGTGTATGTTTGGTGACCATGACTTGTCTTACTTCACATGGATCTTCGCATGTTGACATTTATGATTTGAGTCATTTGTATTCTGAGTATGGGAATGCCTACCTTAGTGATGATATATTATTGTACTGTATTTCCTTGTTTGTTGGCAGGTTTCCGACCGACTGTTTCTTGTTCCCTACACACACTCGACAAAGTATTTCAGTTATCACTCTGTTCTAACTTCATACTTTGGGGGGCTCTCTATTACACATTATTTTCATCATCCCTATGACTGTTAATGATGTAAACCTATCTGTTTCCTTCAGAGGGGTCAGTGGCCTGAGTTCGTGAAGAGAGAAGGGATAAGAACTTTTCCTGAGAAAAGAAGTTGCATTTTTCCTAGTAAAAACCCTGTAAAAGAGGAATTCCGCATGCTGCCTATGCATTAGGGTGCGAGAATGACTAAGTCTCATAGGCTTCACCATAGCTAGGGTGAGAACAGTTCGCAGGGTGCGAGAATGCTTACATGTGGGAAAAATGCTCATTTTCTTGAATCTTCTAGAAGGAGAAACTTCTATGGTGAGGTGGCATCCGAATGGTTTGGATCTTCCTCACTTTCATGATTTAGTGGGATCATCCTAACCTCCTCACCTTATCCTCTTCAACTTACAAAAGCTCAAGAACCCCTTCAGATTCCCCAGTGGAGTTGCC
This sequence comes from Picea mariana, assembly GCA_032191745.1. NCBI lineage: Eukaryota > Viridiplantae > Streptophyta > Pinopsida > Pinales > Pinaceae > Picea > Picea mariana. Next base: position 9,059 of record JASDQU010014038.1, on the reverse strand, counting down.
AATTTTGTTATCGGACTAATCGGTAGGTGCAGACACTATCAAATCTCCCTAGATCCACCTGGATCTAGAACAAAACACACCATAACATGATGCTTTCCTTAAGTTTTAGATATTGAGTTTACTAACTAAAGAGGGATGAGTGACATACTGTTTAAACGTCACTTCCTCTCACCATCGCCATCCTAGCTCTGTTCCAACGTTCATACAATGATGATCTTGTAAAAGAACGCAACCAACCAAAGTGATAGAAATAGCATAAACTCAATATAAACCTATGTATGTGATCAAGAAATCATACAATAAAACACAACAAGATTTATAGGAAAGAATCATATTATTGTATCATATTAAATGTGAAAGAGAGATTACAACCATTGCCTTGATGTCGTAAGGTCCCTTCCAACTGTGCTTCGTTCCCCACAAACTTTCACTCCAAGAATTCTAAGAGCATAGATCTGATGATGTTCACAATCTAACTTGACAAAGAAAATATCAAAGCCACTCCAACAAAGCTAATAATTCCAAGCCAACTAGAGCTAACCAAAGCTATGTTGGATTACTGAGAGGGGGGGTGAATCAGTAATAACGTAATTTTAATCCTTTTTCTTCAAATGTTATATCAATGTAGAATTATTATCCAATAATGAGCAGTAATAAATAAGCAATGAACAAATGAACAATCATACACATGCACAGTAGACCAGTGTTTTA
>JASDQU010014037.1:116377-126673 GCA_032191745.1 Picea mariana | reverse complement strand
TGAGACCATGGCTGATAGAGGAAAAATGTGGCAGAGCAGACTGGCCACAAAGTTTCAAGGTTTAAGCGTACGGGAACTATTCTACATCCACCTGTTCGCATGTTCGCAGTCATGATAAAATGGATTGCGTACATAATCATAAAGAGAATTTGAAAAAAAGAGTTGGAGTATAAATACAAGCAGTAGGTTAAACGTTCTACCGATTGATAAAAAATTTTGGTGTGAAATTCGATTTTGTTAGCTTTTTGATAAGTGAGATTATTTCTGTTTAATTTGAGTTACTAGGGTTTTTCAGCATTCTGAATTTAGTTTTATATTTAAAAATGAATTTTAAACAATAAAGAATAATGATTCATATAAATTTATATTGTTTGATTCTAGCTAAAAAACACCATTTAGTAGAATAGCTAGACAACATCTTCGTATAATGTATTTATAAATGTTAATATAAATTTTTATTTTATTATTGTATTTGGATATGATCATTGTATTAATGTAATATATTGTTTATACAAGTATTTTGGTAGTTATTTTTTTATTCATTATAACAATGTAAATTTTTCATATATTAATTGACAATGTAATATTTTATACATTGAACAATGCAATATAATATAAAACTCATTTAATTATATATTAATAAGAAATCTTCTCATACAAAATGGAACAACATAAAAATCTATATAATCAAAATATCAATAATTGTCAGGGTCATATGTGGTCAACCAATTGGGACAAAAGGTTTAGTTTTCACATACAAACATTTCAAAAATATGCCACTTGTCATAATCAAAATATCAATAATTGTCATGGTCATATGTGGTCAACCAATTGGGACAAAAAGTCTAGTTTTCACATACAAACATTTCAAAATATGCCACTTGTCATTGCTGGAAGTGTTGGTTGGTTGCTTTCTTTTTTTCTTCATCACTTGCAAAGGATATTGTACATGGATTATTTGGAGAAATTTTTTGTTAATTGACTTGATTTAGTTCAACCTCTTCATGTTTCATCTAAGAACATAAAAATAACTTGTGTAATGAGTGTATCTACATTTATAATATAATATATATAATTGACTAAATAAAAAAGTGTTGCATAGTAGAAATGACTCATAAATAATATTTATTCTTTCAAAAACATTCCTTATGTTATCTCTCAACAAATCTTGATATAATTAAAGGTTTCTTATACATAACTATTTACAAAATGTAACCCAAAACCTAACTTTTGCAATCAATCCTTATCTGGCTTGTTTGGTTTCTATTTTTTTTGTTGTTGTAACAATAAAGCAATTGAAAATTAGTATTACATGCAATGATTAAATGCTATGATTACACATAAAAAAATCAATGATTACATATATTTGATGCATGTTGTTATTGGGACAACTCTTCCTATGATTCAATTATTCTCATTTCATCTGCCATCCCCTTTACACCTTTTGGTACATCTTTTTGGATATCCTTACCACATGTTTTGGATATCATGTAGTTCATTCTTTGGAATATTTTAAATTTTTTTGAAAAAAAAAACATAATAAAAAAACTACTACTATTTATGTGAAAGTAAATGAAAAAAAAACATAATAAAAAAACTACTACTATTTATGTGAAAGTAAATATAGGAGAAATATTGATTTGGTAATTTTTTGAAGTAGTAAATTTATATTATAGAAAAATATGTTTAACAATAATACTTTTTAAATTATTATTTTTTGTTATTATATGTTTTACTATTGTAAATCTTATAGGTTTTATTTGTAAATCTTATAGGTTTTATTGATCATTGCTTTAGATACATTTTTCATAGTTTAAATATAATGTGATTCTTGGATTTATTGGAATGATTTTGTACTAAGTGAAAAGAATGTCTATGCATTCTTTCCACTATATCCCTCAAGTTTTATATAAAAAAATTCCCCCTCTCATTAACTTCTAGCACTTTTATCTTCTTAAGAGGGGCTTATGTTTCCATGCTAGCAGTGCACAACATTTAACATATGTGAAATCAATGTTTGAAAATGTTATTTATTATTGCTAAGTATATTATTAGTAAAATGTTAAATAAAAAATTCATTTCAATCCCCATGTGATCACTCAATTGCCATTCTTGTGACATTTTTATAACTTGTATACTATTTTCCACTAAGATTGTGAATAATCTTCTTGATTGTTTTTCAAGTTTTTTCTTGCGTTAACAAATACATTTCATTTAAACCTACAAATAATTCAAATTTATTACTTTTATATGAAAGCTTCAAATAACTCACCATGTCCTCTTCTTTGGGTGTTCATTTAAACCTACAAATAATTCAAATTTATTACTTTTATATGAAAGCTTCAAATAACTCACCATGTCCTCTTCTTTGGGTGTGTTTCATGTGTGTTCGTCTCTATAAGTTTTTTTCTCTAATCTTCTATCAACCATCTTCTATAAATAAAAGCCTTGCATAATAAAATATACATATTATGAAATATATTTTACAAACTAAGTACAAAATTTCAGATTAAAACTATTTTTAGGTTTGTCGATGTGTTTTTTCTACAATAACCTGTTGGAATACTGAGAGGGGGGGTGAATCAATATGAGAATTTTTTACCACTTTCAACCACAATATATAAAATTCAACTTTATCAAGAATATATAATTTATGATTCCATTCAATATATCATGAGCATATAACCAAAAGAAGTACCATTCAACAATTTTCACATCAGATACATAGTACACCAAAATTTATGTGGAAACCCAAATGAGAGAAAACCACAGAATGATTTCTTATATATATCAAGAATACATTCATAGGAAGTACCAACCTCCAAATTCTCCAGCACCAACTGAAAGGAGGCACCAGCCCATTTATTTATAGGCACCAAACTAAAGGAATCACTGACTCACTGAGTTCTCTGGAACCAACCCGAAGGAGGCTAAGACTCCTTGATTTACATGCACAAACCTCAAGGAAGCACTAACTCCTTGAGTTCTCTGGAACCAACCAGAAGGAGGATACAACCCCCTTTCCTTGCCTCTTCATGCCACCCTAAAATATAAGTGTAGACTCACTGTTACTACCATTGATACTGTCATTGCCAATGACACCAATATATCAGCCAAACAGTCACTGTCACTATCACATCAACCAACCTGTCACTATCACTGTCACATCAACATGTCACTACCACTATTACATCAACATGTGACTACCACTGTCACATCAACCTGTCACTACCACTATCACATCAACATGTGACTACCATTGTCACATCAACCTATGACTACCACTGTCACATCAACCTGTCACTGATGATCAACCAATCATCAAACCTCTCACTGTCATTGTCACGGTCACTGTCATTGTCACGGTCACTGTCACTGTCACCGTCATTGACATACCATCATCAACCAACTATAACCATACCTACTCACATGGATACCAAAAACATCACCAAACCATGTACATCAACAATCAACCATCAACCATCAACCATTTATATCAAACCTGTACCATACCATGTACATCAACCTGTATCAACCATGCATCAAACATGTACCATACCATGTACATCAATCATCAACCATGTGCATCAACATGTACCATACATGTACATCAACCTATTCCATACCATGTATTAACCATATACCATACCAATTACTAGAACCTATACCATACCATATGCCAATTATCCAAGATGTGCCTCTAACAATGTATCATACCATCACCAAGGTGTACCATGCACAACCACTACCATGACATGCCTCAAGCATGTACCATAACAACATAAGCATAAGCATAAAAAATAACACATAAGCATACCTCTAATCATGTATCTGACCTGATACACAATATTTCAGACCTGTAGTTCTTCCTCAACTTCAACAACAAAATAATAAGATCTTCAACAAACTTTACCTCAGTCTCACGGGATTAGTTTTGGATTAGTTACCAACCCTAAATTTCAACAAGAATAATTCTATACATGTAATGAATAAAGGTATATAATTTTAACCATGGATATTCAGAGATCTTTCTTCCATATCCTCAAAATTTCAGGGTCTAAAACTTCTCAGAACAAAAGTTATAGTGAAAATGGAAAACCTTCCTGAATTTTATCATATTCTGGAGAGAGGACTTGTATAGCATGCCCCACGTTCAATATTTGATATGTGATTATGAAAATCACACAAAAGATACTACAGATTGTTATATTTCCATTGCGATTGGTCTCACAAAATTTGGATCATCTATGAATAAGTTATGACATTTTTACCCGGAACACCTGTTTGAGACTAGTTTCAGGACTAGCCAAAAACCATATCTTCCACAGAGTGTATCTCCAAACCTGCAATGAACCAGAAGCTAAATTTTTTACCACATGCACCTTGATATGTTTTCTAAAAATACTCCAATTTCATCTATCTGAATCATTCTATAAAAATGTTTTAGTGAAAATAGTAAGATGACCTTTAAATAACATACCTTAGAACACATCATCACAAGACTTCATCCTCCCTTGTAATTTCACCCTTCGTCACTTCATCTTCCCTCTAAAATTCACCTCATATATCCTTGGTTACCTTAGATAAGAATCACTTGCTCACTTAGATAGATATTCAATGAACTTGTGTAAGTGAATGTGCTAATGAGAGGCTTCTTGTGGTGAACATATAATTTTTCTAAGTAACCTCTTTCCTTAACTTTAGGGATTCTTGAATTTTCTTGTTACAACCACTTTACCCTTTGAATAAAGAATTGTAATTTTTAGGGGATTCTTAACCATTCTTCAGAGCTTCTTAACCCATCTTTGGGGCTTCCAATTTCATGACCTCATGACTCCTCAAGCATGAGGAACTCCATGATGTTCCACCTACCATTGGAAACGACATGACGAGGACTATCCATCTATGAGTGTTTTACATGCATTTGCATTGTCCTTCATGCCCTTATTCCTCAAACAACTTCAAGATTCATGACCACACCTATGGGTTTCTTGTAGACATCTACAAAGCATATTCCCGTGTGGGCCATGCTTAGAGATACACCATAAGGGGACCACTTTGGAGACTTCTCCAAATACACCCATCACATCTATTGAAATCAATGACACTCACTTCTTGTTGACATCAATGACAACCAACTATCCAACAACATCAATGACAACCAATTGTCCAACAATCTCCCCCCTTTGGAATTGATGGAAACACTCATACTCTACCTGTGAACAATGATCGTCATCTTTCTCTCCCCCTTTGATATCAATGGAAATCAGTATCTCCCCTTGGAGTTGCTCCCCCTATCTTCATGCTTCTCATATTTCTCTTATGAGCTTTCTCCCCCTTTGACACCATGGGTAAAAAGATAACTCCCCCTATCGGTATACCTTCTCTGAACGATATCTTTTGTGACTTCATGTGCTCCCCATATCTTCATGCTTCTAATCTCTTTCTTTGATGATTTCTTTCCCTTGACTTTTCTGAACAATGTGGTGTAGATCAATGTAGGATTTATGTGCATACTCTTCATTTCCTATCTTTAGGTGCTTCTTGTCCATTGGTGCTTCCTCTTGTAATTCATTAACATATATAAAAAGCATTCAAAGTTACTTGACTTCAAATCTTCATAGCTTGTCAAGTTCACATTAATGATCATCCTTTCTTCTAATGATAAAGTTGTTGTTGTGCCTTTCACTGCTTTACTTCTTGATTCCACTTGTCCACTAATTCCACGTATTCCACTTATTCCAGTTGTTACTATGCTTTCATTCACTATCATATATCTGTTTAGACCTGTCAAAGATCTCATGAATCCATTTATGTCCATATGTCATAAATTGTCCATGACTATGCTACTCAACTGCATAGAATGTTAACCCATCTATTGATTACAACATATTCTAGCTTCTCAAGCTGTATTCTCAATTTTTCAAATCCTACTCTACATGTTGCAACAATATGTACTAAATATGTCCCTATCTGAAAGCATGCCTAGAATATTCTATACAATGAATCTCTGCCACTCTCAAACTGTCTGTCTAAAAACTAGAAATACTTCAGAATGCTCAAAAGATAGTTCTTTGATCTGTAAATCTACTACTTAGACTCCCCCTCTTCAATATTCATATTTATTGGGAGTCTCCAAGCCATATGGCTCAGAAAAATACCCGCTTTGATGCAAAGTGATCTTCTTCTTCATCTGCATATTCATCATCATCCTCCTTTTGAATTTTGACCTCTTCCTCTTTTCTTATGGATTCATAATGATCTCACACTACTACAAATCCTGTGATTATGATCTCTGGGACATGGTATTGATTTACTTGTTCTTCTTGTTTTTCATTTATTATCCAAACCTTCTTGTATCTGACATCTTCGTTTTTGTCTGTAGATTTGTCTTGATCTCATACTATTGTCAATTCTGAGAGTATGACTTCTGGGTGTACTTCATTCATTTTTTCTTCATTTTCTTGTTCTTGTTTTCTTTTACAAACTTCTTATACCTGATATCAATGTTCTCTTTCATAGAAGTATCCATCATGCTTCTACAATCATGAGTTATACCTTCATAGTTATGAAATTTGTAACATTCAATATTATATGGAGTCACATATGCATTTCTATCTTGACCATTTCTTCCATAAGTTATGCAATATGCAGCTTTATGTCCAAAGTTAGTATAGATAAAACAATGACCATAAAATAAACTTTCATACCTGGGAGTGAATGATCTTCTTTGTGGTGTAGTCCTTCTTCACTCATTCCTTGGTTGATCACGATCTTCTCTTATGTTGTTTCCTTCATAATGATTGAAGTTTCTTTGATTCTTGAAAGTGGAGGGTCTTCTTTGATATCTATCTCTTTTGTAATATTCTTCTTGAGTTTTCTTCATTTATAGAATTTTCTTCTTTGAGGGCTCACATTCTTCCTTCTCAGTATGAACATTGATGACTTTTGCATAACTCTTAGTCTTCTCTGCATTCTTTCTTTCTAGCAACTTGTAACATTTCTCTTCAGATTTCTTTACTGATGATGTGGAGCTTTCTCTCTCTTCAACTTTCTAACTCTTAATGTAACAACTTATGTTTCAATCTTCTCACATTCTTCTTCTTTCTTCATCATCTGGATATTCATGACTTCTTCCTTTCTCTTTGCTTCTTCAAGTTGGGTATTCAAGGAGACAATTTCTTCTTCAAGTCTTCTTTCCTGTTGACTGAATTTTGCTTCAAGTTTATTCAAGTCCTCATATATTTCCTTGAGATGGCTAGTCAAAATCTCTTGTCTCTTGTCTGCGTCCTTTCTTTGCGCTACTATTTTGGCTTCCAAAAATTGTTTTTCTTCCAATTGTATTTTGTGTGTTTCTTCAACCCTTCTGGCTTATTCTATTTGAACTTTCAGGTATGCAATAATTTGTTGGACTTATTCAGAGTTGAGTTTTTTAGACTCCCTTTTTATATTGATCAATTCTTCCTCGAGTGGCTTGTTTTTCTTTCTTTTTTTGACCAACTGATTTAAAGCATTGGTTAGGTGTCTCTCATAAATTTCTTCTTTTGAATCTGTCTGAATTGATGAAATTCTTTCTTCCCATTTGTTGAGGGGTCCAAATTCGTCTGACAACAACAAGGGGTACTCCCTGGTATAAGGTCCCAATTGTACTATACATTGTTTGGTTTAGGAGTCCCATCAGAAATTTGGCATGACTGTCATTATTGCGGATGGCACAATTGTCATTATTGCTAACTTGTGATTTTGTTACCGGTTAAGGTATGACATACCGATGCCAGGTTGGATGCAATGTAGATATGTTGATGAATACCATGTATGTAACATATCACTAAACTATGCTAACCTATCCTAGATAGGAGCAAAACTAAATCAATCTGTGAGTTATAATGCAACCAAACCTTAAAACTACTTTAACAAAGTTATTTGTATAAAAAGAGAAATATTGGAAGCAATAACATATGTGAGTATATAATCATATTAGTCCACATTACATTAACATATACTATAATAACTCATGAAACTCAAGGCATAGAAATATTCAAAGAAATACTAATACTGCAAAAAATGTGATTAAGATTGCATAAGAATTAGTATACAACAAACAAAGCATTCTTATAGTCCATAGAAACAACAAGCATCCTCACTTGAAGTAGTTCAAAGATTTAATGATTTTCTACACAAGATTTCTTCTAAAAATATTGGCTGTAAGGGATTCTCAATATTCATTAACATTGTATAAGTTCTTGAAACAGTTCCTAGGTCTATACAATGCTTGAAAAGCCAACATTCTAAAAAATAAATCCTTCTTTTAGAGTTTCTAGTCTACTTTATACAAATAATGGTAACTCCTATTTGTCTTTTCGCCTTCTTATTGAAGGAGATTTTATAAAATTGTTCACATTCCCTTTTCTTATGACAAGTGACACAACATGACGAAATTTGAGATAGTTAGGAAAAGGACGAAAGAGAAAACAATGGTTTGTCCTTTTCTCGTGGTCTTTTTCTTTGGAGATAGACCGTCCAAACTTCCAATTGATCATATAGTTCCTCAATCCTCATGTAAGATAGTTTCTTCAATCATGGCCAGGCTATCATCCAAGGCGCTCATATCTTTTTCCAATTTTCTCATGTAAGCTTGTATCATAGTATGGTGCTCCGTTGGTTGTATGAATTGTTGATCAATAAGATCGATTGAGATGAAAGTTGATGTTTCAAGCACTTGTCTTATTTTGCTTGTACTTTCCTGAACTGCATTCACTAATTCCTCCATGACTAAGTTCTTCCCAATTTCGTCTAGCATTGGGAGCCGACCATGTCTTATCAACTATTGAGCAACTTTGTGAGTTCTATAGAAAATCCCTATTACTTTGGTCACTTCTTTGTCTCCTCATTTCCCTACTTGCTGGCAATGATCCAATGCATACATATATGTTCTCCTTGTTGATTTCAATGGTTTGGATAGTGTTGCATTGCGTGAGCTGCATCTATATCTTGTTGTTTTGTTCAATGACTGTTGCAACTACATTTTGGAAAAGATGCAGGTTGGCGTACATATCGATGATTGCATCTTCTAACTCATTTATCAATTTTCCCACACTGGATTTAAAACTAAGAAGACTTCTCTCATATATCTTTACTTTTTGGAGCTTCTCTTCTAATTCTTTGATCTTTAGTTCCTTCTCTTCGTTTTGTTGGAAAAAACTTTTCATATTATCTACAGTTGCATCCATGAATGCAAATCATGCTCTTGTTGTTACCACAGGTTTTTTCTTGACATCTCCTGTGACGGGCACATGGGTTACTACTGATAGAGGATCTCCTTCTGCTGTTGAAACCTTCTTAACCCTTTCTTGTATGATCCAGTCCGTTTTTCTATCCTATGTAAAAATTCGGATTTCCATTATCTCAGTTAACTGAAAAGGTTCCCACGGCCTGAGACCTAACAAACTACTTGTTTTTTCTATTTCTGTACCTGCGGTGGATATTCCAGGGACATCCAAGTCCATTGGGTGTGTGTCTCCTTCTTTATCCTTCGCTTCCTTCTTCTTCCTTTCTTCTTCAACAACTTTATATTTTGCTTCCTTTGCTGCTAATTATGTCGTTATTCTTGATGCTTCAACTTGTTAGAATATGAAGGATTGTGCTTGTTATCCCCGATATCTAGGGATAACTAGGAGATATGTCTCAAGGCCCACATGGTCCTAGACATGGAGTACCGAGAGCAGGAGCGACCTGAGCATGGTCCTGGAGGACCCATTTTCTTCTTCTCAGCCAGTTTTGTCCTGCCAGCAGTACCAGCCTCCATCACTACCGGTCTGGGCTTGTATCAAAGAAGGCTCTTGCTCCACGAGGTAATTGGTCCGAGGTATCATGGTATGTGTCATATTTGATCATTATAACCTTCCTATGTATGCATTAGATCTCTTTCATTTCAGATAACTGCTTGGATTTTACACTAATCCACTTGACCATTGTTGGGGTGATTGATGGGGTGGCTTAGTAAGTTGGTATTCATGGGTTTTGGTTAGCCACCAAAGGGGGTTTGAAGAATCATCGTCCGCTCCCCTCATATTTTCACTTTTTTATCTTATATCCCGCTCATTCATCCCATTCCCCTAGTCTGGCCATTAGGAGGACCATCCGGGTACATCTTGTCTTGTGGGAAGAAGGGGCTAAAGGCCCAGGAGGTAAAAGCAGCTGGTAAAAGATAAAAGCCATATGAAATGAACACCTAGAGATGCTTCGCCCAGGGGATCCTCGAGAAGGCAGTAAAAGGCCTCTCATAAGAAACTGAGG
>JASDQU010014037.1:82383-110175 GCA_032191745.1 Picea mariana | reverse complement strand
ACTTATCCTTTTATCCTTAGCCTTTCATTTACCCAGATTGCCTTAGGGACGTCTCCCTTGGACTTGCCCTCCTAAATAGAAAGAGCCCCCCATCGAGGTGACAGTGGGTGGGGAAGCTCCTGTTACGCCGGTTTCAAAGCCCTTGGCCCTTTCCTACAAACCGTGCGATAACATTGCTCATTTTACCATTGACAATACCCTTGTCACCCAACCATAGGCCGAAGCCACCCTCCGAGCACCTTGACCTTGACAGAGAAGATAATATTGGTAGCAATCCAATAGCCAAGAGAGGCTAATGAACCAAGCAAGAAGTAACCAAGCTGATCAGATAGTCCCACCCAAAAGCTGGCGCAGTACCTTTCCCAGAACTTGCGCACAAGACTGCAACTGCACTGTGCAAAACTGGCTCTCTCCAACTACTGAGAAATGTGTCAAATGAGAGACTAGTGCCCTGTATTTATAGTGGTTCTGGAAGACTTAATGGGGCCTACTTTTCCTTCTGGGTACTAATTAATTCATATTAATTATATTTCTACAACTGACATCTTGTCTAGGGTTTCCTTCATTTCTTTGCTTCCTTCCGGAACATTATAATCTTGTCAAAGGTCAAAATAGAGGTTCATACCTCTCGAAGCTACCATAATATCAACACTCCCTCCTAGATAGGGAGGTATGGTCTTTGAGCACAAACAACCCATTCAACTAGTACTATCACGAGCACTGTCATTATTATCCAACTGGATAATCTCCTATGAAAACTGGTAAAATATTAATTGATAGAAAACAATACTGTCTATCCACGGTAGTACACAACTACTCAAACTGTGACACATAGTCACAATCATTGGAACATATTCACCATAGTAGCATATCTCTACTATCTGGAGACAAGAAGTCTCCATAACAATCATCTGATGACAACCTGCACATAAAATATTGTAAAAAATAAAATGAACCATCTGGGCCAATCTTTCACTCACATCTGTGAGATCTGAAAGAATATCCGCCCTCAATATAGAACATCAACAATGGGCTATCTTCCCTATTCTTGTCAAACAAGGAAGAATGATTGTTTCTGATTTCTGAGCCTGGACCATTCCTCACCCTGGGTCATTATTCCTACACTAATCAATGTGCACCTTGGAGAGGATGTATAAACCCTAAGGAATGTTTGTCCTTGATTGCTAAGCCTGGACCATTCCCCACCCTAGGCCATTCTTCCTACACTAATAAAAGTGCACCCTAGCGAGAATGTATAAACCCTAAGGAATGACTGTTATCCTATAAAATAAGGGGGGGTCCCATTTGAAAGGAGGAAAATCATAGTAAAGAAACTATACCGAATTGAGCATTCCCCTTGTCCCAACCTTTAGCCATCCTTGTGCAAAGATAAGTATAGAGCAAAGTAGTTGGAGGACAGTTAAAGAGGAGCCTAGGACCAGTTTTGCGGAGCAGTGCCGATCACATATTGTAAGTTTACTCTTGTGAAGATTAATACAAAAAGGAATACTTTTCCCATCCCACCATATCGTGTGTTCAAGTTGAATATTTATTTTATGAGATTGTCAAAAATAACCCAACAATTAGTATATGAAATGCATGTTCACAACTCTCTGTTTGTTCATGTGTGAATGTAGGTCAGCTTTGGGAGGAGGCTTGCAATCAACAATCAAAGAGTGAGTGAAAGTAAAGGGATCGACATCAAATGAAGGACTTAAGGTAGAGTTATCAAATCTTGTTTACACCTTGGTATTGCATGATTGTGGGGTTTTGTGTTGGGAGAATAGGAGAAGGTAGAGGCCTTTGAAATGGTTATTTTTTTCATGCATGATTAGAGCCCTTAAATTCTAAGTCTGTAGGAGGGATTCCCACCCACAATAGAATTGGTGACCATACTGGGGATCTCTAAGGTTTCTGGGAATATTTTTCTTGGGTATTTAAAAAAAAATAAAAAATTGGTTTCATTCCTTATTTTTAAAGTTTCTACAAATGTCTGAGCTAACCAAGATTATGGTCTTCCATACCAGCTATCTCTGTTTCTTTTCTTGGCTACAATTTTTTTTACGGGACTATTACACATAAAAAATACTCACTTTGATAGTGTCACAAGTGTCGTCATTATAAGTGTCGCATTTTGCTCACAAGTGTCGCAAGTGTCAAAGAAAGCATACTGCCATGATGCCTATGTCGTGCCTATAATGACATGAGAAGGACACTTGAAACACCTCAAAAATTTTCTTTGGAAGAAGAGAAATGAGTCAACAGGCTTATGAACCTCTTGCCATCTGATAGCACCCAAAAAACTAAGTTTTTGGAGGGGAGCACTCCCCTATACCTCTCTCAGAAGTGCTGGCACCCCCCCATAGGATATCCGGGAGCATTATAACACTATTTTGCCCTTTTGCAGGAGTGCTCCTACCCTCAGGAGTGTTGGTGCTCTCCTATACACTACTATGGAGCGTTATAATGCTCTGAGTGCCCTTTTGAGGGAGCACTACCTATTCTGGGCAGTAGTTGATTTGTTGAGAAGAATGGGGGAAGGATATTTTCATTCTTAGAAGGCAGTTGGATTCGAATCCTCAATCAATCCATGATCTTAGGGCAGATCCCTAATTGAAGGAGGAAAATCCTCAACTCACCCTAAATATATCTCAAGTTGTTGAGCCTCTCCAAGGCTATATAAGCAAGCTTTCTCATGGTGAAAGGGGACTGGAAAGGGGGAATCACACCAAACTTATGATCTTATAAGTGGTGCTGGAACAGAGATGATTTGGAAGAAAGAGACCTATGATCTCATAGGAATCAATCAATGAAGCTATCATCATTCAGATTGTGGATCTTTTGAGAAAGGGGTAGACAAGGAGGACTTGACGAAACTGCTGCAATCCATCTACGACTGTAAGTAATGTTTTGTCCTCATTAATATAATTTGTTTGGCCTGTTTCTTTCTAATTCATGTTCAATCTCACATGAATTTGTCTCTTTAGTAGATAGACCTATTTCGAACTAATCTTGATAGAGTAGGAAGTGGTCGTACTTTGTTTGTCTACAGGGCTTACCAAGGAGAGAAAGATTGGAGCTCAATTCAGAGCGTGCAGGGACAAACACCGGTAAAAGGTACTTCTTTTCTCCTTCCTCCTCACACACTAGTCCACCTATATCTAAAAGTAAGTCAGTGACCATGATAAGCACTTTCTATCTTAGAGTTAAGAGTCTATCTCTTTGAGGAGATCTACCTGTCCGCAGGGAGATTTTCCTTCAACAGAAACTAGCGACTCCACTGGGGAAGAATTGAAACTTTTCAGTTTTGGTCTTCCTCATAGACCTTGTCTTACCATTTATTGTTTTCAGGCCTTGTTCACCCCATATGTTTGATTTCATATGCTGATTGACTCTTTACCCCATCACATTCAGCTTGACTGTTAAAATTCGACTGAAATTTTGGGTTTTTGGACATTTTTATGAGTTTTTTAAGCCTGGCGCCCCTGTGCCCATGTTAGCAGAGCGTTAGAACTCCTTGAAGGTGCTGGAAATAACTTTATAACACCCTAGTGTCCCTTACACCAGAGCGTCGGCCCCTTTTTGCACAAAATCTCTTCAAAAAATGCATTTTTTGGAGGTCTAAACCCTGTTTTTTACTTGCTGACATACTTTGTCATTTAATGATTCTTCCTTTGACCTTTGACATGCTTCCTCCTAAGAAGTAAACACCTTGTTGTTCATATTTTATGCCCTTCTTCCTTATTTTTGAGTTTTTGTTGTTGAGAGCTTGAAATCAATCCCCTGCTTCCTTCTCTCCTATCCGACTGAGTGGGAACTCTAGTGAAGGACATTAGAAGTCTGTGACTCTTCTCATTTGGTTCTTTGAGGTCATCTGATCCAATTTATTTCTCCTTCCTTTTGCATTTTTGATTTTCTTTCTCTTGTTTGATTGCAAAAGGGTGTGTTGTTTGTGCATAATCTGTGCTTTCTTGTCCGAATCTCCTTGATCTGAAAGGGTAGTTGGCAGGACAAGTTTTTCATTGAATTGATCATCATTCACATGCAAACGACAAAAAGTACATCTTAATGAATAATTTGCATATTAGTTTTCATTTCTGAAATGTTGTAGCATTATATTGGATTTGATTGAGAACAAAATTGATTGAGGGCATTCCTTATCAAGTGTTTGATAGTGAAAATGACTCTTCCTCTTTCCCTTAAATAGGTATTCATTGAAAAGAAACGATTGCTTATCATCTTTCATGCATATTTCTGGGAATTGAGTCATCATTCCATCAGTTTCACTTTCGTACACCCTCTAAGTAAACAACAGCCATTAAAATCAACACTTAACTAAAATTTATCAGAATTTTTACATCTTTGTTAGCAAACCTACATTAGTTTAAGGTGTAGGGATTTGGAATAGGTTGAAAGGATAAATTTCCAAAGCTATCAAACAAAATTAGTATCTTGCAGTAGGGAGAGTCAAATCCAATTTTTGTATTGGCTTGTTGGGATCCCCCTCTCACACAGGGGTTATGCACGAGGTTGCATTCGGGTGAGTTACGGAGATTATCCCTTCGTGGTTCAACTGTTTGTAGTGGTCGGATCGTATATTGGGGGTCACTGGAAGGTATACCCATGATTATGTGTGGGAGCCTTTCAAGTTTATTTCAGACTTGTTATCCTGCCCATACGTTCCGACTGGACTATCGACTGTACCCACCCAGGGGCTGACTACGAGTTGGTGACCTTAGTAGCCACAATCTTTAGGGTCTCACACAAGGTGACAATGAAGGGAAGTCTCATTGTACCTGGAACAGACGTTGGTCAAACTCACTCGGGCTCCTTGGAGGGTAAATCCATAATTACTGCATGGAAGCTTGCACCACGACATAAGTCCATTAAGCAGGTCGCCAAGGTAATTGATCCACCCGCTCTATCCCCACCCCTTCCTATTTTGATCTTGCGATGTTGGATTTCATCACCAACTAGTGGTTTCATCGTAGGAAGGTTTGTTTGATTGATTGCTTCTCAGATTCATAGCATGTGTTGTTTGTTTTACTTAGTGGACCTTAGGTCGAGTCAGTGTTAATGGCATCAAACCCTGGGAGTACCAATGGAGGAACCCCTTTTCCTCGGGAACCTTATACCTTTCCTTCGTTTGGAAACTTTGGTCCTCCATATGTTGCCACACTGAGTCTTCCAGGACTCACTATCGGATTACCATTTTGGTTGTTCCCCACTCCGGTGATCCTGAATCCTCCCAATGTTCATCTGCACCTAATACTTTAGACGTCAGTACACCACCCACACATCAACTTCACGTCGACTTTTCACCTTCTTCACCCATTAAGTCTCCTTCCATTTCTCCTTCTTCACCTAGTGAAAGCTCTAAAGTGAGTAGCCAGGTTGATCANGAAGAAGAAGAACCCGAAAAGGACAAAGGCCCCAACAACATCAGATGTTGGCTCTAAGAAACTAGTTACTGTTAATAGTACTGGGAGTGTTGATGAGGTCAACAAGATTAAAATGAAGAATCTGAAACCCAAATTCCCTTGCAGTCTTTGTAAGGGTGACCACTTTCTGAGGGATTGCCCCGGTCTTATCAAGGTCTTAGAAATGTGGTCTTCCACGTTGTCAGCTTCTGTTGGACATGCCGATGATACCCCATCAACTAGTGACATTAAGGTTGGTAAGAAGAAGAAAGCTGTCAAGTTCCCTTGCATGTTATGTAAAGGTGATCATTACTCTCACCTTTGTCCTCGTATGGACGAGGCTTCTTCTCTTTTGGAAAAACTTCAACTTCCAAAAGGTTATCTTAAGCTTTCCTCCAACCCATCGTTGGTTGATGAACTGGTCAATCTGGTTCAATCCCTGTTCAGTCCGGTTGATCAGGTAGTCAATCTAGTTTCATCCTCGATTGAACCACAAACCCAAGTGGTCGATCCATTTTCATCCTCAGTCAATCCCACTCTCCCGTTAGAGGGTCACACCAAAGTGGTCGATCCGGTTTCATCGTCGATCGATCCCATTCCTCCATTGAGGAATTCTAAAGTGACTGATCCAACCCCTTTCTCGGTCAGTCCCACTCTTCCTATGAAGAGTGCCAAAGTGGTCGATCTAGTTTCGCCATCGATCGATCCCATTCCTCCATTGAAGAATGCTAAAGTGACTGATCCAGCCCCTTCCTCGGTCAGTCCCACTCTTCCTCTGAAGAGTGCCAAAGTGGTCGATCCAGTTTCACCATTGGTCGATCCCATTCCTCCATTGAGGAATGTGAAAGTGACTGATCCATCCCCTTCCTCGGTCAGTCCCACTCTTCCTCTGAAGAGTGCCAAAGTGGTCTATCCAAGTCCACCATTGGTCGATCCGATCCAATCATCGGTCGATACTACTCTCTCTCTAGAGAGTAAACCTGATACTGCCCATGTTTTTCTCATTGATACAGACTCTATCGTGCCGGGAGGCATCCCTCATTCTCTTGCAAAACCCCCTCCAAGTACTGAAGCCATCCTTTTTGATTGGGGTGTGCTAACTAGACCTCGTCTTCCCTCTCACATTCCTTTCTAGATTACAGTACAGGTTCATGGTCGGGACGTTCCTCAAACGCTGATAGATGAAGGTGCATCCGTTAGTATTTTGTCTTATGTTGCCTTGTACGCTTTGGGTTGTCCGCAACTTGCACCAGTTACACAGAATCTGTTAGCTTTTAACAAAAGAACTAGTCAATCTTTAGGGATCCTTCCTCAGTTTCCTGTAACTTTGGGAGGGAAAACTATATTTATTGATGTCATGGTAGTCCGAGACCCCTTGGATTTCACTTTACTCCTTGGGTAGGATTATGTCTATGCTATGAAAGCTCTTGTATCCACCTTTTTCCATGTGATATCTTTCCCTCACAATGGAAGAATTGTAACTATTGATCAACTTTCATTCATCGAGCCCGACTGGGTTACCTCCCTAAGTGGTTCTTATATGCAGACAGTATCGCCCCTACCGCATGTCAATTATGTGGCGTTGTCTCCCATGACCTCAACTTCCGATGATTTGGATCTGGTAGTGGACATGGTTATTTCTTCAGTAGGATTATTGGAGCCTGATCTCCTTACTCCTATCACGAACCTCGACATGTGTTCCTTCCAGAGTGATTATCTTCCATTCAGCGAAGATCTCTTGGAAGCCATGACCGAGTTTTGTCTCTTGACATGGTATCCTTCCAGAGTGTTATCCTCTCGGAAGCCATGATCAGGAAGAAACGACGAGCATAGTTTCTCTTCTCTGTGGCAAGCTCATTAAAAAATGAAACAAAGGTCCTGAGCATAGTTATTTTCCTGTGTCAAGCGTGTTAAAACATGAAACAGACACCTCTCTTGAACCTTCTTTTCATCCACCCTTCTCCTTTTTCTCATCTACTAGAGAAATTGGTGATGACCTTAGAGCCAGTGAATGAATTGAAGCTTGGAGGGCATGTCTCCAGCCTTTGATGATATTTCTGGAGTAAATCCACTAGCTTTCAAGCTGGGGGCATACCGAGCTTAGTCTTTGTTCTTTCTCATGCTCTTAAATACATGAGAATGCATCCGGGTAGACTTTTATCTCTTTTTCGGACCTGTATGAATACACGAAAAAGGAACCCCCTGGAGTCTTCTTTAAGCTCTTTTCAGACTCTCTAAACATGAAAATATTGTCGAGTGATATTGCTTGCTTTCCCACTCGTTAAAAGGTTTGAAAGGGCATCTTTCAAGTGATAATTTATCTCTTTTTCAGCCTCACGAGACTAACATTACGGAAAAGGAAAACATTGGAGTCATCTTTAAGTTCTTTTCAGACTCTCTAAACATGAAAAGATTACCAAGCGACCTTGTTCTCTTCACGCTCATTAAAGTATTTGAAGAAAACGTCTGTTGAGTGATAGTTTATCTCTTTTTCGGTCTCGTCGGACTACTTTACAAAAAAGGAACCGAGAGAGTTTTCTTTTAAGTGTTTTTCCAGAATCTATAATCATGAAAAACCTTCGAGTTTTCTGTCTTTGGACTCGCTAAACAATACATCGATAGGCCCATATGGGATCGAACCCTTACTTCTTCCAGTTTGTTAAACAAAGGAAGAGGAACTTACCGAAGGTGAGTTTTATCGAGCATGTGTTATCCTCCTCGATCTCGTTAAATTAAAAAGAGGTACTTGTCTATCTAGATGGGGGGAAAAATTGAAAGAAGCAAGCCAAGCAGTTTTTTGAGAACATTACCAAGTGACTGTTAGAGTCACCCTTGAACATGGAACTTTGTCTTTGCGCACATATTAATCCTCTAAACCTCTACACTGAATCAATCCTTTGAGTTTTTCTTACTCCTTTGGGTCACCCAACGAAGGTCACAGTATCCATTGCATCATCATGTTTTGGTCCATGTCATGTTTCTGCTGTTGTGCCTCAGTGTTCAAGGGAAGTATCCGCCTCGAGAGTCATCCATCACAAATATCTTGTCTCAATACTTGTGTCAGTCCATGTTCATTTGATATACCAATTACATCTCTGTGTCCATTTCGTGTCGTTGATGGGGGACACATCAAGGCCCTCCTTCAACGAGCCTATTCCTGTCGACTTCAACACATTATTCAGGAACTAGACTTAGAAACCAGTTAGTACTTTGGGACCTGCATGTCTCAATGGTAGGCCTCCTCACATTCGACAGTGGGTTTACATCATTGATCTTTGATCGGATGATTCCATGGATGTTCAACTTTAGCTCATCCATTCACATTCATTGGAATGTACTAGAGTACCTTGGGAATCATTGACATTAATGGTGATCTCCCTCGCTCTTGTTAACGATTTACATCATTGACCGGTAATCAAGTGGTTTCTGCCATGTTCAACATCAGAACATCTATTCACATGGTTAGATTTGTACTACNGGGATCGGTAAGAAGACCCTGGGTTGAGTGATCACTTTGATATGTACTTTGCCCAGGTTGCGATGGAGTTTCTCTTGAACAATGACACATTTCCTGTTACATAGATCCACTTTGTATTGGTCGTGGCTATGTCTTGTCATCTCGTAGATCCACTGTGTATTCTTTGTGGCTACGATCAGTTCAGGTCATGGGAGTATAGATCCACAATGTATTTTCAGTGGCTATACCTTTTTATCAATACAATTATGGATCCGTAGTGTACTTTATGGCGGCCATATCTTGCAAGTCTTTATCACCCAAGCATAGGTATGCATGCCTTAGGTTTGAAACATGTCATAATATTTGTTGGATGTTTGTGTGCAGCTTTTGTCAGGTTCTCTGCGTCTATACCCTTACTTGAAAGTCTACAAAGCATTTCAGTTATCAATTCTCATCTTCTAACTTCATACTTTTGGGGGCAATCTGTTACACATAAACAATACTCACTTTGATAGTGTCACAAGTGTCATCATTATAAGTGTCGCAAGTGTCTCATTTTTCTCACAAGTGTCGCAAGTGTCAAAGAAAGCATACTTCCATGATGCCTATGTCGTGCCTATAATGACATGAGAAGGACACTTGAAACACCTCAAACATTTTCTTTGGAAGAAGAGAAATGAGTCAACAGGCTTATGAACCTCTTGCCATCTGATAGCACCCAAAAAACTGAGTTTTTGGAGGGGAGCGCTCCCCTATACCCCTCTCAGGAGTGTTGGCACCCCCTCATCAGCTATCAGGGAGCGTTATAACATTGTTTTTCCCTTTTGCAGGAGCTCTCCTAGCCTCAGGAGTGCTAGCGCTCTCCTATACACTACTAGGGAGCGTTATAACACTCTGAGTGCCCTTTTGAGGGAGCACTACCTATTCTGGGTAGTAGTTGATTTGTTGAGAAGAATGGGGGAAGGATATTTTCATTCTTAGAAGGCAGTTGGATTTGAATCCTCAATCAAGCCATGATCTTAGGGCAGATACCTAACTGAAGGAGGAAAATCCTCAACTCACCCCAAAAATATCTCAAGTTGTTGAGCCTCTCCAAGGCTATATAAGCAAGTTGTCTCATGGTGAAAGGGGACTGGAAAGGGGGAATCACACCAAACTTATGATCTTATAAGTGGTGATGGAACATAGATGATTTGGAAGTAAGAGACCTATGATCTCATAGGAAGCAATCAATGAAGCTATCATCATTCAGATCGTGGATATTTTGAGCAAGGGGTAGACAAGGAGGACTTGACGAAACTGTTGCAATCCATCTATGGTTGTAAGTAATGTTTTTCCCTCATTAATATAATTTGCTTGGCCTGTTTCTTTCTAATTCATGTTCAATCTCACATGAATTTGTCTCTTTAGTAGATAGACCTATTTTGGACTAATCTTGATAGAGTAGGAAGTGGTCGTACTTTGTTTTTCTAAAGGGCTTATCAAGGAGCGAAAGATTGGAGCTCAATTCAAAGCATGCAGAGAAAAGCACCGGTAAAAGGTACTTCTTTTCTGATTCCTCCTCACACACTAGTCCACCTAGATCTAAAAGGAAGTATGTGACCATGATAAGCACTTTCTGTCTTAGAGTTAAGAGTCTAGCTCTCTGAGGAGATCTACCTATCCGTAGGGAGATTTTCCTTCAACAGGGACCCACAAAGGTACACATGGCTTGTGTAAGGCCTGCACATGTGTACCCATGCCCTACCTTCACACAACTCTCATGTACATGCTAGCTGTTGAAGTGTCAGTCGTGTGTATGATTTCAGAAGATTTCTTTTAGAGAGGCAGTCATCCTCACCCCTATCAAAAGTGATCCTTCTCAGGGGTTTTCTGGAACTCATTCTGGGCTCCGTGTTTGCAGTTTTATAGCTTAGGTTCCACCTCAGATTGGTTTTGTTCTATGAAATTTTCCTTGAATTGTTTTCTTTTTTCTAACAAAGTAAGTTTCTGAGTCTTCAAGAGATTCTAGTTCTGAATACCAGTAGTCTCTGTCAGTTCTTGATTACTTGTATTTTCATTTTGAAGAGTTTTAGAAGTACACGCGGCTTGCATAAGGTATGCACGCATGTACACGTGCCCTGACTTTACACAGCTCGCATGCACACACTGGCGATTGAACTATCAGCAGCGTGCCTGTGAAGATTTTTTTTTTTTTAAGGAGCGGCAATCATCCTTTTCTTTGTCAAGAGTTTATACCTCTCAGGTTCTTTTTGGTCTCTGTCATAGCGGTCAATAACTTAGGTTTGATCACAGTAATAGCTTTCTTTTTCATTAAGAAGTTTTCCTCAAAATTTTCCTTGTATAGGGTTTTTAGACAAGTGTGAAAGTCCATTTTAATCTACTTGTGTGTTATTTTTAAAGTGACTCTTTGCGATCTGTGCTTAGGCCAGAAGTTTTCTTGGTCTTTACTTTTTGATATTTTTCCTTTTTTCTTTGTGAGCATTCAAATAAAAAAAAAAAAATTATTTCTTTTTTTGGTTAAATAGTTGTTGGTGTGCATTAGTAACCAGGAAAAGTCTTTGTTTTCATAAGTTATTGACAGTTACTCAGACGATAAGTAGCTCGTAGTCGAGTGAAATTTTGTTTTGAGTTTGTTGTTCGAAGATCTTAGGAAATTTTATTTTGAAAAGTTGGTTAAAGAATTTAAAAGAGAAAATCTGAATTTGTCAAGAAGAAGTTATTTTGTTTCCATCTTTTTGTTTATCTTTCTTTTAGTCTCTCAAAACATCACTAGTTTCACTTTCATAACCTTTGACTTAAGACAAGCCATAAAAATTAACGCTAAATCTAAAATTAATTAAACTTTTTATGTTTGTAGGGTCAACCAACTAGTTTAGGGTTAGGGCCTTGAATTAGGTTGGAGAGGAAACTCTTCAAGTCCATTAAATCAAACATTGGAGTCTGAGTTAGGAATGTCCAAGTCCAGTATCATGAAATTTATATGGAACCCCCTTCTAAAATAGGGGCTAAACATGAGGTCGTGTGCGGAAAGGTAGTGGATATAACCCCTCCAAAGCCGGACCAATCGTACTGGAGAACACATATAGAGGGATTGTCTTGGGATTCCATTGATTGCATTTTCCACGGAGCTTCGTGGGTCTCGAATCTGTTCGAGGTCCTCAGTTGTATTCCAGACCACTTTCTTTCGATACCCTTGATAGGTTTCGAGCTTGATACCCTGCTCATTGTGGTCTACCTGATTGTTGATTGTACTCGCCTGGTGACTGTTCGCGCACTGGCAACCTAGTTACCTATCTTTTCTAGTGACATACACAGGTGACTGTGGGGGTATACGATGGTAACTAGGAAAGACATCGAGCCACACTTTGTAGAGTATACCTGGAGGGTGCTTCCATTTTCAATTTGCACTTGCACCGGTAAGTTTCTCTAGTGTTGGTTGTTGTCACTGTTCTTCCAACTAGTTTAGTGTTTGCTTGTGTTGGAGTCGCCTTTGTTTTTTCTAGCCCGTCTTGAATTTCATGCCTTAATGCTCGAAATCAAAAGATGGTTTTCGTATTTTCCATCTGTGGTTTCAAAATCTCTAAAATCTTATCATGCAAGAAGCGATAATTATTGTACTCTCAAGGCAGGTTCTACTTTTCGTCAAAAATTTTCTCCCTTTGTTCTACCTCGGGATTTCCTATGTTGGATGTTATAGATCATGTAGTTCACAAGTCCCGAGCAATGAAACGGTGAAATCGCTTTAAAATTTTACCCAGGGTAGTAACGGGAGTAAAATTTTCCTAAATCACGATTAAACATCATCTAGTTTTCACGCCTCGGTGTTCACTAAATCCAAAAGTCTTATTGTCGTAGCCCCGATAGCCAAAACCAMAAAGTCCTTATTTAGTAACCCRTGTCAAGGTTAAAGGTAAAAKCTAAGCCATGGTTAAGTTCTATCGGCAATTCGCCACTCGGCGTGTTCTCTTTTAAAAAGCTACATTGTCTAAGCCCCGAGTCACGAAGTCGCGATAAATATATGAAAATAATTAATTAAACACTTAATCCGAGTTTGTCCTCCCTTTTAATTAAAAYGTATCATCGCGATCTCACAGTTTCGCAGCTCGGCATGCAAGCTTCCCGGAAACTATACCTTCGAAGCTCTGAGTCGRGATATGGCGAATATAAATAATTACGTAATTAATTAAGCGCCTAATCACAATTACGTTTTTATTAACCAAAGTCAATCATTGCAATTTCACGTGTTAGAGGTTCAAAGGGTTAAATAAAAAATTCCCGATACAACGAGTACCGAAAGATTAATTAACTTTGGTAAACCCGATTAATTAAGCTAAACCAACATCTCACGTGATTTGATGCATGCACAGTTTACGAGGCAGTCTTAATTTTTCCTTATGCCAACTGACATTTTGAACCACCAAAATTTATGGCATTAATTAGAAACAAGGCGAATCGACAAATAAAGATTGGGTTTTTATTGCTAAATTTATTTTTAAGCTTGATTTGACCGATCTGTTCTTGAAAAGTACCGATTTTTTGAATATATAGAGTTGTTATTCGTTATAACAAATTCATTTCTATATTATGCAGAGCACACTTTCTCAGTGAGCTAACTTCTGTATGTATACATATTTTTATCGCATAAGAGCTAAAGTAGGATCTCCCGTCATGGCCCCGTGAAAAACATCTAAAGCCAGCGTTGAGGTTTCAAGACAAGGTTTAGACAATGTCGTTGATACTTCACCTCGAAGTGTCGACTTTGTCCTAAACTGATCTTTCGTTTCTAATGTTTTACAGGCCGAATTAGTGGATTATTCTGATGATTCCAGCGACAATGAAAAAGATGACATAACCACCAAATATAATATCGTCATTCAATCGGGAATGCATAAAGTAGCGGCCAGGCCACGACTACTCCCCTACTATGATATGGTCCGATGGGAATTAGACCATGTGGACATACCAACCAGAACCATCATGAATGAGCAGAAGGTCACCATCGAGACTTTCAAACTTGAACATCTGCAAGCTATGTACAAGTTGCCCACAGCGTCCGACCTTACATATGATGCCAAATTCTTGGAAAAGTTCAAATAGAAGGAATGTGTGCAGTATGACAAGACTATGTCTAGCTTAATAAGAGATTGGGTTTCACACCCTGTGAAGTTCAGGGCAGACAATAATGGTATATATTCAATAGCTTCCTTGGAACCACAGTTCAAGTATGTGGCTATGATGACCTATAGATTATACTGGAGAGAGGACACCTCACACTTCTTTCTTCAATGGGTGCCACTAATACATCAAGTCACTGAAGGTTGTTCCTTTGATTGGGCGAAAATGCTGTCTAATAGCTTGACCAGTCGGGTTACAGAGTATCGGGCGCAGAAAGAGAGCGGAAAGACTTCTTCATTTTTTATGTCTGCATACATTATGGACGCCGTGTGTTTTCTAAAACCATTTCCCTTAATGAGATGGAGTTGGACTCCAGCAGAGGACGAGCCCATCCACATCTATCATTTGAAATTGTGGGAAAACAAAGTGGTAGATTTCGTATATGAAATTTTCAACTGGGTGATGGTACCGCTGCACGCCACTATTTTCGGCCACCCACCACCCAGGATCTCGTACAATATAGTGACGAATTTGAGCAGTATAGCTGACTGGTATGTAGAAGTTGAATTCTCATATCTTAGAGTTTTCGAGGCTTCTGCTCCCCCACATGCATTTCCATTATTCATCCTCGACAAGCTGGCTTGTCGTGAGGTTGCTAGACAAATAGTAATTAGTGGTATAAGCAAGGAGCTTAAGGGATACTCAAAAAAGGTATGGCCACCTTTTCCTATTCATTTATATTCATATTCTTTGTTAGATTTCGGGCATGCTAAAGCTGAGGCAACAACCCTGGAAGACCTAAAATTGGTCCTTATTGAATTCAAGAAGCATGATCCACAAAGGGTCGTGAGTAATCATTTGGCCAGTTGCGAACTCAAGAGATTCGAACATTAAAATTTTCCCTCGGATGACATTTTCCGAGGCGCAAGATCTTATGCCGAGATTTTAGCTCGAATACAAACCTTGGAACCTGAAGAGAGGGCCGATGTTCTAAAATTCCAAGAACATCGACACAGTTGTCTTCCCGCAATATTACAAGGTGAGAATCCGAGTGCAGCGGAGGCGAAACAAAAAGATGTCGAAGGCTCCAAAGATGCGACACCCAGTCAAGAAAAACACCAGGATGGGGAAGAGAAAACTAAGAGTCTGAAAGCAGAGATAAAGACTCCCAAACCATCAGGAAAACAAACTCCAGTTACTACCCTGGGGCAATCATCCAAGCAAATCGGAGACCCCATCACATCCATTACTCCCTTGCAGTCAACTCAGGGAAATATTGACGCAGGGTGGATTTTACATGAAGAATTGAGGCCTATAAGGGCGGAAGAGCTCCCTCCAAATGAGTTCTTCTTTGATAAGAAAAGAAAGGTTGTGGTAAAGAGAGAATTCTATCGGCAGGGGGAATCGACAGCCAAGAAATACAAAGTATTGACTGATGGGAAAGACAAGAGGAATGAAGAATTCATGACGGATATAGCTGGGACATTAGGGGCATATGCCACGGTGAATCAATTTTCAGTCGGGGTTTTGAAAAACCAGTTGAAATGAAAAAATCACCTCATCAAAACCCTAGAAGCCAGACTAGCCACTATAGAGGAGGCTGCCAAGGACCAGGTGAGTGTAGGGATAGAACAAGCAAGGTTGGCTGATATAAGTGAGATAGAGATTTTCAAGACTAAGCTCGAACAAGCAGAGCTGGTGGTTCGGAATGGGCAGATACAAGCGGGCCAACAAAAAGACTTGATCGAATAGCTACAGGCCAGTGTGAAAATCGCCGAAAGTAAAGTTATAAATATCAGGATTTTCCAGTCCCAGGCGATGGAGATTCGGAGCAGAGTTTCTGTGGCCCAACGAAATTTACTCGCCAAGGTAGAGGCGATTCAGGACAACTGGATGCTTGTTAATCAAGTTTTGTAAAATTTATCTGTTAGTTAAAGAGAAGCTGGAGCAGCACGTGTCGCCTTTCAAGAGGCTGTGATAGCTACAAACAATAGGGAATGGAGAAGTATTCCCAAGTTTACCATTTCAGAGAAGACCAGAGGAAATATTCTATTAAAAGAATGGGAACACAACATCTCGGAAGGTAAGCTGCAAGCCAAGAGGGTAAAGAAATCCTTAGAAGAGGCTTCCAATTCTATAGATGGTAATCTGCTAGGCATTGATAGTGGAGGTAATGTTGAGGCATTGATTCAAATGAATATGGCAAAAATCTCACTTGATTTAAATGAAAAAGAAGAAAGAGATTCGGCCGAGATCTCACAAGTGACTATGGCAGACATAGTCCAAATAGATAAATGTATGATTAAACCAAGTGTGAAATTGTGCACTATCAACATCATAGATAGACAGATGGAAGACAAGTTGTTGCAATTAGCCCGAGATTGTTACTCTTTTGAAGCCAATTGTCAAGCAGAACCGTCAAGGCTGATATCTCGGTTGGTGGAAAGGTGTGTCACTTGTACCGAGCATGTGCGAGGACAAACTTCTGGCACCAAATAAAGACACAGAGAATAAATGGAATGATTGCTCTCCTCCTTATCATAACTGAAAATTTTGCAATGATTGAGATTCCATCTTATTGTAAAACTGTATAAATATACCATAGAAAGAAAGAAAAGAGGCTGGACCTTTTTGACAGAGGTTTCAATTGTAATAGAGGTTTTACATTTTGAGAGTTAATATAAAGCAAATCCAAAGATTCTCAATTCCTTCACGACTGTGTTATGAGTTTGTTTTCTTGTATCTCATATTTCGTTTCATTTCATATTTGTATCTGATGAATGCTTCGCTATAATTTAGTGCAACCTCTACTATATTGAATGAATTTTTGTTTTCTATATTGTTTACTGTTTTTCCTCTGTACCAGCTATCAACAGGTATAAGATCAGTCAACACTTTCAGAATTCTATATATATTGTATGCTTCATCGGGTTATTTCTTCACATTTTTCTTCTTCTGTTTATATGTGAGATTCTCCCTTGATAGGAGCCTTACTTGATAGACAGCTAAATGTTTTCTCCCACCTCATACATTTTACTAAAATATAACCCAGTTACGGGAAAGAGCCTTTGATTTGCATTCCTTTTTCATTCCTGAAACCTTAAACTCTCTTTTATACGATCGAATTGAGACGACACTCAAATTCCTCCTGAGGTTTTCTTATTTTACTGTTCCTCCATGACTGTCCCTGTACCAACACAACTCAATATCGAACCCGGATTATCAAATCAAACACATATTGCCTTAAACCTTTTCGATACTATTCTTAAAACAGCCACTACCCGGGTTGAATTCGAATGTTCATGGGCAACAATTGAATGGGATATAAACATCCAGGAACAGTTGGAAGCTAGACAACGCCAACATAGAAATCATCGCTACTTTCCCATGCTGAAGGTTGACGTTTCTGTTTTCTCCACCCTTTACCCACTTTCGGATGTCTAGACACTGTACTTCTAATCTTTAAGTACAGACTCTGGAACAACATCTTGTTTTATCTTGTAGGGACTTTTTCTAGTGTGTGTTGATTTTTGTTGAACGAGTAGAAATCCCTAGCATGTCGTTGATATTCTCACACAGTGGAGGATCAAGAGCTATGTTAGTCACGAAGGCTGTAGGCCTTCCACCGGTTACACTAGAGCCACCCCCGCCACCTCTAAGGCAAAGACTAGACCAACAAGGGTTGTTTGAAGCGACTAGGTCACAGGAAACCACACCTGACCAACCTCTGTTAGAGGACCTTTCAACACCTTTAAAGTGGGCAGTAATGGAAGCAAATGATGTCTCTTCTTCTGGGAATCCTAATATTCCCACCACGGTTGTCGTCATCAGAGGTATTCTACCTCGAACCCACCGTCGTCAGTTCGGACCACCATGGTCTCGACCACCTCTACCTCGAGCAATGGTCCAAGTCCATCAATGGCAATGACTACTGCTCCCTTCACCCAGAGTGCAACAGGGCCTCCATTTTTATATGGGATGCCTAGCTCAGGTACAAGTCCTGTACTTTCCTTCTCCACTTTACATACCTTAGGTCTAGGGGCAGGGAGTTCTAACACTCCTCTGCAAGGATCCATGGGAGGCCCTTCCACCTCCTATAACACTTTCCCTTACAGGGGAGGTCATATACCTCCTTCGTCCCCTTCTCTGGGTGGAACTCACCAGTATTCCACTGGGACAAACATACTCAATAGTTCATTTGGAGTTGGGAGTCAAGGACTACTTTCTCATAATACGCCGATAGGTTCGACACCATTTTCTTTGTTCGAAGAATTTGGTAAAAATGCTTTCCCATCGACTACTTTCTTGACTGGGGGAAACCCCGATTATGGACAACCAAATCCTGTGCAGGGTACTATTCCTATATAGGGGGAAAACCTAGGAATTCCTTTCAGACAAGGACCTTGGAACTCTTGGCAAGGATCAGTTCCCTTGTCAGGAATTCCGATTGAGGGAAACCCCTTTCACAACCAATGGAACCCCAGGCAAGGCATAGGACCTATTCCCATGGGATTGGTATGGGGAAACCCTTCACAAAGCCCTTCTAACGCACCCCACGCCCAACTATCTATGTCCTATTACGGGAACCAGCTGATGATGTCTTCTCAAATGATGAATCAATACACTAGGCAAGGCCACGGTTTCTACCAAAATCCTAGCCAACAACCCAACTTTTCCTAGCAACCTGGTGCCAGTCAAACTCCAAGTCCCTTTTTCCATGGTTATCAATAACAACCAAAACTACCTTTCTTGGAAACCTTACATTTCCTAGACTTGACAAGGTTGTTGAATGAACCCATCTGTCATGATCCACGTTGGACCCCTATGCCGACGAAATTGCCTTCGTACATACCAAAGTTTGAAGCCAAGCCTAATGAAGATCCAGGGGATCATGTGACCACCTTCCATCTTTGGTGCTTGTCTAATTCGTTGAAAGACGAATCTGTACAATTGCGATTGTTTCAACGCACTCTCATTGGGAGTGCTGCAAAATGGTACATCGAGATCGACCGCTCGAGATATTCTTCCTTTGGAGAATTGGCAATGGCGTTCCTAAACCATTTCCAATTACCTGTGAGATACGACGCCGACACAGAATTGCTGGCCAATTTAGAACAGACAAAATCCAACCATATCTTTGATCACATCTGAGAATGGAGAAACTAGAAGAGTTTGATTAAGGTACCAGTCCCACTAGCATTCCTACTTGAGTGGTTCCTTAAGTCTTTGGTCCCACAACTATCCAAAGACGTCGCAACGTCGGGAGTGTTTTTCAAAGAAGATTCCATCATGAGAGCTCAACAACTTGAGCTAATTTATTCTCAGTCTGGTTTACTATACGAGATTTTTCCGGATGCACCACGATCCATACTTGATAAAACCAGACAGAGAGCTAGACCACATGTCGATGGTATTGTAGGTTCAACACAAACAAAGCTCATTGAACAACTAACAAAACAATTGCAGCAATTGTCTATACAACACACAACGGCCAACCAAACTACTGCTTCGGCTGCTCCCCCTACCCAAACGTCGGATGTACATAGTGTGAAATCGACAAATCTGAAGGCCACCCAGTAGCTTGATGGAAAGAAAAAACAACATAAGAAGGGTAAGGGGGGTAAGAAACCCACTAATAATGTTGGCGAGGGAAACATCAAGAAACAGAAGGTGAAGTATCTGTGTAACCTATGCGTGGAAGACCACCCGACCCACCAGTGCCCTCGACTTGCAGAGGCCCAAAAGTTTGTGTTACAGCAACAACCTACTGTGTTAACAAATCCATTTCAACATGGGAAAAATCTAACCCAAGCCTCTACAAGTGCGGAAGGGGGCAGTCAAGGACCCTCTCCATCTTCGAACAATCCTGCATCCGCGAATGTGTATCTGTCGAAAGGTGATGCTTTTATATTGACTAGAGTGCATGACTATAGTAAACCAAGAACCTCTGAGAAAGGTAAAGAAGTTGAAACCCCATCTCTTCCTCTCCAGATTGAGAAGATGTTGGGCAAAACCATGACACACATCCCAAAAGGTGCGTTTAAGAAAGCTTCTCACAACCCAAATGCAAGGGCCACCCAGAACTATTCTCTGGTGGAGGATTTGTCTCAAACCCCTTGTGCGATGTCCTCTTTGGAGGTCCTCCAAAGATGCCCTTCCTAGAGGAAAGATTTGTTAGCTTCTTTAGGATCTGTCGAGACTTGTAATCTGGGTACAATCATGCTGGATACAACCGACTTAAAACCTCGTCTCCCTTACCATGTAGCATTTTAGATAGTAGTGGATTACCCCACAATCTCTTGTTCGGTAGGAGTTGGACCTATGCCATGCAAGCAGTGGTCGCTACAGTTTTCTGGGTCTTGTTATTTCCACATGCGGGTTGGATCGTGACCATTGATCAAATGTCTTTCTCCCGACCTGACCCTTCATTGGGGGCATCCGCGGTTCCGATTATTGATAACCCTCAACCCGGTGTCGTCAACATAGGGGTTGGTTTGTGCCCAACTTTGATGGGCACTTTTGATTACCCACCTCCTCAAGGCGATGTTAAGTTCATATCTAACCATCATAAGGTTGAGGTGTTGCAAGTTTCATTGTTTCACACGAATTACTTCAACGATCCATGGATTCTTCCTCCCCCATCGGCCATGATGGAAGGGACAGGGCACCATGGTATGTCCATGCCCTTGTCTGCGGCTGAAGTAGCATACTCTTTAGTCCAGCAGGCTTCTGCCAACCCTGATCCAACTCCTGCACAAGAGTTAGATCTGATTCTAGAGCCTCTTTGGGCTCAAGGTTCCCTCACTGATACAGATTCTTTAGACTTAGTCTTGCCCTTAGACGAAGCAATCATGGAAGAAATGACTAGTCTGGACAAACCCTGGGATGATCTCCATCACAGATCTTATTTCCTAACAGAGTTAAGAATAATTGAGGCAGGGGAATTCACCTTGACTATGACTGGAGATAGGTCTTGTCCTATCAATCCTTTGGCTACACATGTTGTTTATGTTGAGGGTAATATGGAAACCATCGCCAAAACTATACCTATGAACATCTCCAGAACCCCTAGCATTGTGGAGAATGTTTTCCTCAGAGCTGACTGCTCCCCTAAAGAGATTCAAATCTACACAGATTTATTTAAGGAATTCCGCGACGTTTTTGCTTGGTATTATGAGGAAATGCCAGGCATCGATCCAAAAATTGTTGAACACAAAATAATGAATTATCCTGACGCTAAGCCGGTTCGGTAGAAGCTTCGTCCAATTAATCCCAGGAAAGAAGTAGTTATTAAGGTTGAAGTAGAGAAACTTCTCAAAGCAGGTTTTATCTATCCTGTCCATTTGACCCAATGGGTGTCAAATCCTATGCCAGTCAACAAGAAACAAGGCACGATTCGCGTATGTATGGATTTTCGTGATTTGAGCAAAGCCTATCCAAAAGATAATTTTCCCACACCATTCATTGACCAGATAGTCGATGAATGTGCCGATTGCAAGGATTTTTCTTTCATGGATGGTTTTTTGGGATATAATCATATATATATCAAACCCGAAGACCAGTACAAAAAAAATTTCATCTGTCCATGGGGTACATTTGCCTATCGTAAGATTCCTTTTGGTCTCAAAAATGCTGGAGCTACCTTCCAACAGGCCATGTCTTTTGATTTCCATGATCTCAAGCATATAGTCGAACCCTATTTAGATGATTTAGCATCACAATTGCGCAAGAGAACAGATCATCCCACACACCTCTGACTTATATTTGAGCGATGTCGCTACTTTCGGATTTGCTTGAATCCAAACAAATTCAGCTTTTGTGTAACGTCAGGATGGCTACTAGGTTTCATAGTCTCAACAACAGGGATCATGGTCAATCTTCTCAAGGTGGAGCCAATACTTCAGTTGCCTCCCCTGCGTACAATTCGTCTGCTTCAAAGTTTACAGAGAAAAGTGAACTTTTTGAGGCATTTCATAGCCAACTATGCCGAGATCACAAAGGGATTTATGCATTTTCTAAAGAAAGATGTCCCTTTTCATTGGGATGAAACCGCTCAACACTCTTTCAACACATTGAAACATGCCCTCACGACTGCCCCTTTGCTCCGACCACCTAATTATAACAAAAATTTCTTTTTGTACTTGGTTGTGGAAGATTAAACTATCGGTTTGGTCTTAGTTCAGGAGGATGAATTCCTCTCAGAATATGTGATTTATTACCTGAGCCGAGGCCTGGTTGGATTGGAACTCAATTATTCCCATATCGAAAAACTGGTGTTGGCAGCCATTCATGCTGTTCAACAGTTCTGTCATTATATTTTGTTTCGCAAGACCACCATCATTGTCGTTGTGAATCCATTTCAATACGTATTAACATGATGCATCATTGACAGGAAGATCAGTAGATGGATAGTTTTCATCCAGTAATTTGAATTAGATTTTGTTTTGGCGAAATCCAAAAAGTCATTGGTCTTTGCGAATCTCATCTCGAAACTTCCAATTGAATCTGGTGAGGTTATGCCCGAAGAGTTGCCTATTAGAGGAGACATGTTTTTGATCGCATCTTCAGATCCCTGGTATGGAGATATACTTGTCTATCTCTAGAATTTGAAGTGCCCTGCCTCTGCTTATCGTGATGAGCGTCGCCATATATGCCATTAGGCTAAGAACTATTTCATACTTGACAACACTTTGTATCGTCGAGGTGTAGATTGCATCCTTCCCCGATGTCTCACTCATGAAGAAGCAATTATCGTGCTTAACA
Source organism: Picea mariana (assembly GCA_032191745.1). Lineage (NCBI taxonomy): Eukaryota > Viridiplantae > Streptophyta > Pinopsida > Pinales > Pinaceae > Picea > Picea mariana. The sequence continues at coordinate 87,417 of JASDQU010014037.1, read as the reverse complement.
AATGCCATACTGGAGCATGTGGCAGTCATTTGTCTGGGTTGGAAATAACCTAAAAGATTTTACAAGCTGGTTACTTCTGGCTAATGTTAATAAAAGATTGTATCAAATCAGTCAAGAAGTGCCACTCGTGTCAGATATTCTCTCGAAATATGAGGGCACATCCCACTCCCATGTTTTTTGTCATCACAGTTGGTCCCTTCACCAAGTGGGGGATATATTACACTACATGCAACCCTCCTTCAGCAAGGGGGAACCATTATATCATTGTAGCCATAGACTACTTCACGAAGTGGGTCGAAGCTATGCCAACTTTTAAAGATGATGGAGAGACTGCAACTCTCTTTTTGTTCAACCAGATAATTGCAAGGTTCGATGTACCGAGAGAGATTGTCACTAACTATGGCAGTCACTTTCAGAACCAAATGATGACCGAATTAACATCAAAGCTTGGGTTGCGGCAAGAACATTCGTCACCCTACTACCCCCAAGCAAATGGTCAGGTGGAAGCTGTAAATAAATATCTTAAGACCATCCTACAACGAATGATCAATTCGGCCAAGTTGAATTGGCATTTGATGTTATACTTGACATTATGGGCTTACCGAACGTCTATTAAGAATGCAACCGATTTCTCACCTTTTCAACTCGTTTACGGGCTGGAAGCAGTCTTGCCCATAAAATGTCAGATCCCATCCCTAAAGTTGGCAATACAGTTACTTCCAGACACTTCTCCACTTGAAGAGAGGTTATTATACCTTGAGAAACTCAATGAGCATCATCGTGATGCGGCCCTGGCCAACGAGGCTCACAAACAAAAATTCAAGTGTCAATATGATCAGTCCGTTCGTCCTCAGATTTTCTCTGAAGGTGACCTTGTCCTAGTCTATGACCAAGATAAGGACTCNCTTTCATCGTAAAAGAGGTTCTAAAAAAGGGCGCTTATCATCTGGTAGACTTTGAGGGAAATGATTTGGCAGAGCCTAGAAATGGGCTCTACCTCAAGAAGTATTACTCATAGGTAGGTCACCTTGGGTAACTTTTTGTAACATATGTATAGTTCTTGTACATTTTGCATGTTTTAATTTTTACCCTCTTTTTGGTTTTATGGACGTGTCGTGTTGATGTCATCTATTTCAATGTGGCAGATGTCAAGTGAATCAAAGGTGTTCATTGGGTTTGCGGATGACGCCAGCCGACACACTCGGAGGCTTGCTTCCACTGCTTGGGTAATCTACACACCTCAAGGCCAGTTGTTATCTTCAAGAGGTATCTGTTTAGGTGACACCACAAACAATGTTGTCGAATACAGTGTAGTTTTAGAATTGTTGTGTGATGCGTTGTCACATGGTATTTCTCGCCTCCAAGTATACTTAGATGCTCAATTGGTTGTGTCTTAGTTAAATGGAGTGTACCTCGTTTACGATCCTACTCTACACCAATGGTTCCTTAGGGTACATCTCTTAGAATGAAGCTTTGATTACATTATATATATCCATGTTCCTAGGAGATTGAATCAAGTTATAGACACCCTAGCTAATCATGTATTCGATTGGCATATTGCACACATGTAAAGAAAAATACACACACACATGTAAATACATTTGTAAACTATATGTGTTCCATAAACCCACAAAAAGACATAAAAATCCATATATAATATCAAAAACATCAGAGTACATAGGTGGGTGCAAGCGCCTCAAAAATACGACCATTAACGAGTCATGGGGATTATGCCCTCAAAAAATATACAAGTAGTTCCCTCAGCACGTGAAAATTCTAGCCTAACTAAGGATGGGGCCTATGGGCCCTGTTGTAATAATCAACGGCATTTTCCAAATGCCGAAAAATCTGGACCCATGTCCATGGCACTCCCAATATGTGAGGCTACATAGATGGTGGCAGATCCTCAAACTCTGCCATGGGGACTGTGTGAGTGAGCGAGGTAAAATTTCGCTCTACTCATCTTAGAACCCTCTCAGCCTCATCGACTGGAATCTCTCCTGCTACCGATGGTCCCCCTGCGACAACGGGTGCGGCCCCTGGTCGAGGACGTCACCTGTTCCTCGCGTAATCCATTGGTCACACTGGCCCCACATGTACACATAATAGACACATCTGTCAAATGCTCTAGTATAAAAAAATGATATATATAAAAAACAACATAAAAATTACATATGTTTAACAAAAAAAAGAAAAAACAAACAAACAATACAAACTTACCCATCTCTCTTCATTCCTCGCCAAGAGGTACCGGTATCTTAGGATCTCTCAAGAAGTCAATCCTAGCATAAGGGTAATCCTCTATGAGTGGGATCTGTCCTGAAAACCAAGCAAAAAATTCATCATCAAAGGACTCATTGGTCCTTCCTCCCCCTGTCGTGGCAGCAACACTGCCCATCTGCATATTGTGGGAAGAGAGGCCTGATGCCCTCATACCACCTCTCGAGGGATGAAACTGGGCACTCTTTCAAAGAAGAAAGAGCAAAGAATCGTTCCAAACCTGAAGTTCCTCTGAGTCTGCAACCGATAGTCTATTAGTTGCCTCTTCATACAATCCAGTAATGTGGTGCTCCAATAAAAAATCTATGCATTTAATCACTAAACTACACAGTTCATCTATGCACAGGACGCCTGATGTAAAGCTACAGACCCAGTAATCCACTCGACGAGAAACACGATCGCCTGCAATGCTAAGTCTGAGATCTTGCTTATCGACACTTGTGAGCTCATCCGGTTTGTACCTGCCTCACAATGGAGTCCAATCAACTCTGATATATTGTGAGGCCCAGAGGGAAATGTACGGAAATTGATTGGTTCCCCTCTCCTGGGGAGGCCAGTCAGAAAGTATACATCCTCTGTCGTTGGAACCAGCGACTGCCCCTCTAGCATAAAGGCCTCTGCGTCAAGATGCCAATAGTCAACCAAGGCATTCAATAGCCCAGGTTGTGCTCACATGAAAGGAAACATAATTTTTTTTTAACAATCCACATTGCATTAATGCAACAACAACATTAGGGTCTTCCCCAACCAGTGCACTAATATCCTCATGCTCTCTTACTCTCCATTGCACATACATCTTGCACATGGGCAAAGTTTAGGAGGGTTAACTCTTGCTTTTTAATTTTTTTTTTGCACTAAATGGAGGGTCCACGTGGGCTGTTATCATGACATTCACATGTACATGCAGTCTACCATAAGATAGAGCGAGTGTACACATGGGCTGTCATAGGACAACCCATGTGGACATAGGGCCGACCTTTTGAAGGTCGACGCCCCCCCCAAAAATGAAACTAAATGCATAAATAAAGAATTAGATTGCAATATGAGGTAGTTTATACTTACTTGGTCCAAGCGGATGGTTGTTTCATCCACCGAGGCTCCCAGAATCAATTCTTTTCACAAAGGAGCAGTTTTGGCTTTTAGTCAATTTATGAATTAACAATGGTGATAATGAGCTACCAGCTTCTATTTATAGAGGTTTTGGCCTCTTTTTGTCAAATTTTCAGACCCTTTTGTCATTTTTTCTAAACTGAAAATCATTTAAGATGTATCAAGAGTCTTCTTTGGATGGTCATGGGAAGTATTACTTTGGGTATTGGGAATTTTTTTGAGATTTGGGGCGTTTTGACGGTCCTTTGGTAAAAGGTCATTTTTTCCAACTTGTTGCATTTAAGTCAGGATTCCACCTCCACTTTCTGCATCTCGTTGTCTTTTCCAATTTTCCATAGGATCGATCCCACCAAGTTGTGACACAGAACCATTATTGCTTCTTTAGAAGTGTCATAATTTGGTGGTAGAGCTTACCGTAACATGGATTCCCTAGGTAGATCCTAGTTCCATTATGGTGTCCATGCTATCACTAATGACTATAGGCTTGAGAGTCCCTTTTAGTTTTTTCTGATTACGAGTTTGAGCCTCATTTGCATGATTCCTTATCACTCTTGACCTCACCCTCGGGACTTCCAAAACATAACAGGTCTTCTTTTAATCCCTTTTCAAACCCTCTAAATATGAAAAGATTGTCGAGCAATCTTGTTGACCTTCATGCTCGCTAAACCGAAATTTGAAGTCATGTTTGTCTGGCGGTAGTTTACCCCTTTTTTGGTCTGGATGGTCAACTGTACAAACAAAGGTATACTCTAGAAACCTCGATTATCTAGAAGATTATTCTTAGGTATAATTTTAACCCTTTTTCGGGCCTTAGGGACTAAATTTACGAAAAAGGAACCCCCATGGAGTCCATCGTTAAGCTCTTTTCAAAATACCTAAAATTGAAAAGATCATCGAGTGACCTTATTCTTTCACACTCGTTAAAATGGTCTAGAAGAACATTCCTGACGGAGTCCATAGTTAAGATTTTTTCAGACTCCTTAAAAATGAAAAAATTGTCGAGTAATCTTGTCTTTATCACACTCGTTAAAATGGTTTTGAATAGACGACTGGTCGGTGCTAGTTTACCCCTTTTTCGAGTCGACTAGACTATCTTCAAAAAAATACCCCAGCAGAGTCTCCTTTTACGTATTTTTAGACTCTCTAAATATGAAAAACCACCGAGCTTACCTTCTCTGGGCTCGTTAAAATTACATCGAAGGATGTTACCATTGTGTGTTTTGTTAACCGCGTTTGCATACCTGCATCTTTGGCCTAATGCCGACTCCATTTTTCTCTCAACTGAACCATCTAAAGAATGCCTTATATGCAAGCCCTGTAGCACTTTGCCTTTGAGTCTTGACACCTTTGGCACCGGGAGGGATTTTTCTGAGTGTCCTTGCTCTGAACACCAGTCTTGTTGATCCGAAATCGGATTCAGAAGGCTGTAAGGGCATGAAAAATGCTCAAAAATGAAAGTTCCCAGAATCTGATGAAACCAACACCATTACGTCCGTCTCGTCTTCCTGATTCTGGTGGTATAATTTTTATGTCAAACGGAGTCCGTATGAAGAAGATATCGCGTTCTGACCGAAAAGTCAAACAGGAAAAAAATGCTGACTGGGCAGGGCACGTGTCAGTCCGTACAGATGACGTGGCAGGTCC
>JASDQU010014037.1:62982-81974 GCA_032191745.1 Picea mariana | reverse complement strand
TATGGACTCGATATGACCCTGCTAAAGGAGCGCGCGCCCAGGAGAGGGGGCTTAAGCCCGAATTTAACCAATTTATGGTTAAAAAGTGGGTTTTTAACCACTTTTTGAGTTTTATTGCTAATTAAACTCATTTTTAATGTAATTAACTCATTTTTAAGGGTTATTGGGCTTTTTTGGAGCCTAATTCTTGGGAGGAAGTTGGAGATTGCAACCAACTTTCCCAACTATTTAACCAAGGCCATGTTGAGGCCATTTGGTCATGCTTGAGAGGATTTTGGAGAGCATTCAGAGCAGAGAAGCTGATGCAAGGCCAAGATAAAGCCAGTTTGAGGCAGAGGAGCTGTTGAGGTAGAGATGTTGTCGAACGATTTCTGAGAGTTCGGTATATCCGTTTCAGGTGCCGTAAGTTGTGAAAGATTCTAGAGATCATGGCGAACAAGACCAGATCAGTCTAGGAGCCAAACGACAATTGTAAAGATGTACTAATAAAATTTCGAATAGAAATAAAGAAGCCTCCCTCAGAGAGAAAAGGCTCAGAGACGTAGGCAAAGTTGTGCCGAACTCCGTTATCAAGCTTGTGCATTATGGTTTGCTGTTCTTTATTGCGTTTCAAATTTGCATATATGTTTATGGCTGTATAATTAATTTACTTTTCTCGCTCCTTCGTTAAGTTTCCCAATGGTTCATTAATTCATGCAAATTAAAAACTCAACCATAAGTCATTTCGAAAAATCCTGACGGATCACTTGTCCTTGCGCCTAGAACTAGTATGTTTGTGACACTCTTTCCTCCTTTGTAACATAGCATTCTTTTATTCTTTTTCCAAAATTATTGAAAAAGACAAAAAAAAACAAATATACCCCAAAAAGAGGAAGGGAAAAGTATTTTCTTTTTATTGGTGACACAATGATTCACCCTTGGACAAAGCACATCCTTCCATTTGTTTTTCAAGATCTGGGATTTAATATGACCTTAGGAAGTTGTTCTCGCTACATAGAGCTATGTCCTCCTCTGTTTGGTTATTCTTCCAAACATATGGAGAGTTTGCGATGCTTCCTGCATCGTGAACTTATGTCAATGCCATGCTTCCTGAGTCTCATCATTTATCGTGCTATTCTACAAGGGAAGTTTTTACCAAGCCTGAGTCATCCCCTCTGCAGTTTGTCTCTTGCCCTCATGCCCGACCATCTTGAAAGTCCAATCAAGTCTTTGTTCGAAATCAATGAAGCCTTCAGTCTGATCATCAAGATTCTCTAGTGCATGACCGATGAGCTGTTGAAGACCTCTGGGTAGTGAATTCATACACTCATATTACACTCCTACCTGAGTTTTAAAGATTTTGAAGTTGTTGCTTGAGCTCTAAAGACCTCATCTCCAGCTTTCAGGCTTTATTAGCTTCTAGAAGATGGATACTATACATGTATATATTTTTGATTTTGAGATGTAGATCCCCTGTGTATTGCTCATGGATACACTTTATATAGTTATATGACATGGATCTACAATGTATTTGATTGGTAGCGATGATTTTATTTCATCCTGAGCATGGGTATGCCTGCCTCGGTGAGACAGTTTTTATTTTGCAAATGGCACCTCCCGAATTCTGGTCCCTGGGCTCACTGGTTTGGTATGTTGATAAAGATTGATAATGTATTTCGGCCATCAGATGCTCTTCTGACCTCACACATTAGGGGGCATCTGTTATAACCCTAATTTTCACCAGACATGCTTACCTGACATCAGGCCATCTCATATGCCTTCTTTTCCAAGACAATACTAAACACCTCTTCTTAAAAACACCCTTTTTATAGGTCCACGGGCCCTGCTCCACTACCGCCCGTGTGTACACTCTATCTGACCTACTACAGCCCGCCTGTACCTACAAAAGCATGAAAAATGGAAAGTTGTTGATGGAACACATAGTTTTGGGTAAGTTAACTAAACCTTTCGACCATGCATGGCAAGTCATTCGACTAAATACCTAGCTCCTTCTAGCCTATAAAATAAGGGGTAGGGTCCCATTTGAAAGGAGGAAAATCATAGTAAAGAAACTATACCCAATTGAGCATTCCCCTTGTCCCAACCTTTATCCATCCTTATGCAAAGAGAAGTATAGAGAAAAGTAATTGGAGGACAATTGAAGAGGAGCCCAAGACTAGTTTTGAGGAGCAGTGCCGATCACATATTGTAAGTTTACTCTTGTGAAGATTAATACAAAAAGGAATACTTTTCCCATCCCACCATATCATGTGTTTAAGTTGAATATTTATTTTATGAGATTGTCACAACTAACCCAACAATTAGTATATGAAATGCATGTTCGCGACTCTCTGTTTGTTCATGTGTGAATGCAGGCAGCTTTGGGAGAAGGCTTTCTATCGGCAATTAAAGAGTGAGTGAAAGTAAAGGGATCGACATCAAATGAAGGACTTAAGGTATAGTTATCAAATCTTGTTTACACCTTGGTATTGCATGATTGTGGGGTTTTGTGTTGGGAGAATAGGAGAAGGTAGAGGCCTTTGAAATGGTCATTTTCTGCATGCATGATTAGAGACTTTAAATGCTAAGTCCGTAGGAGGGATTCCCACCCACAACACTCCACTCTAAGAAGATGTGTCACCTATTGGTAGCCATCGAAGGATTTGCATAAAATTATCCATCATCGCGTTCCTCTATTACACGAGGGATTCCTCAAGAAACAGTTTGAAAGGATCTCCTATCTAGTTGTCTTTCTTTTCTCCTTCCATGGAAGGTTGCTTGGGTGTGCGAGAGCTCTTTTCCTTAAGAGAAACAAGCTCGAGACCCAACTCTTTATAAACTGACCTCATCGGGGACATGCATTAAGAACGAAAAGGAGAAGATCACTCTGATACCACTGATCCATATTTTATGAGAAGAACGAAATGAACACATATTATTATTATTATTAACAAAGAGACAGAATGAAAAATAACAATGATATAGTAAAATGGCTTCTATTCAATAAATAAATATGTTGAAACTGTAAAATGTAGACTAAAAACAATCTTTCTAGAATGGTGGCGGCTTATTTATAAGAAGAGATGTGGTGGTTATGCTCATTCACAAGAAGATGAGTACAATGAGACTCTGAAATAATTTTTACAATAAACATGAATGCTAAAAACCTAGACATCCAAAAACCTAACCCTAGGAGATGAAGCACATACATGATAATTTGTATTAATTTTTCCAAAACATCTTGTCCTTGTGATACCTTTCCACTCAGATTTTAAAACATTTTCACTAGCTCTTTCAAGTTCCCATCACCTAAATTCTTCACTCAACTAATCATCCAAAATATTCATGTCCTCCATGAGTCAAAACTGGAAAATATCCCAAACCTATGTCTAGCCTTAATGCTTATCTAAATTCCTTGGTCCCATATGTTGTAACTTAGGTCTGCACCCCTACCTCTCCTCTCTCATTTCCCTATACCTTCATGAAATATTTCCTCTTAAAGTTGACAAAGTTGGTTTCCCATCTATTCAATAACTTGGTTTTTCTTATTGTCTTGCTTGACTGGTTCTTTGCGTGGAGTTTTTCTATTTTTTTGAAGGATAAACACATATCGTGATTCGGTTCGAATTACTTGTCATCTTGTTTGCCACTAATTGAGAATACATTAGGCCCACCAATCTTTTCCTGTGTTCAGGAGACATCCAGGTCCACCAATTCCTAGTATGCACAGTAAGCTTCCATGGGAAAAAGCAATAATTCGAAAGGCTGTCAACTTCGGGCTCAGATTGTAGGATCAAATAGATTAAAATTGCAATGGTGGAGATCCAGAAGTCCATCCAGATCGACATTTTTCGTGCATTCAGAGCATCGAAATCATGTAGGGTTTAACATCAAGAGAAAAGTCTCGAAGTCCTAAAGTGATGAGAGAACGCCACTATTGCACCTCTTTCGTCACCTTAGTGAGAAAAATAGAGGTGCTTGCAAGCTTAGTTGGGTTTGCTAAGAAAGACAGTTGTAGGGAAAAGGGTTAGAGAAAGAAATATAAAAGAACAACTAAGAATTAAACTAAGAAATAAAACAACAACTAAACTAATGAGCATAGGGACATAAGCACAAAAGAAACAATGAGACCCATGTCACCAATGATAAGGCTGATATTAGTGAAATAAGACACTGAGAAGAAAGAGGACTATGAGTCCCTTCTTCCTCCAAGGGAGGGCTCTTGGACCCCCACAAATAAGCTCTTCTTACAACTTTGAAAATGAAAATGGTGAAAGAATTCTTTGCTAATCCACTCAAGGGGTGAGATGGATTGCCCAATGCAATGATGCTAGTATACTCTTGATGGCAATAGAGGATTCCTTAAGAGAATAGTGGCAGGATAACTTTGCTATTGAATTCCTTGAAAAATGAAGTGCATCCATGGCCTTTTTATGGAATTTCTTTGAGGTATTGTCCAACTAGTTTGTAGTGTGCAAAAAGGCTAATTAGGGCATTTATAGGTCTTTGACCAGCCACCCAGTCGAATCCAGTCTAGATTTGAGTGTCAAATCAACTTGGAAGATGAACCAGAAGTGGGTGGGAGGCCGACCACTCTCATAAATGCATCATTTCTCAGGTGTGCGGTTGTTTGCGACAATAGTCGTGCTTCGTGCGCATGTGCGTGATTCTTGCGTTTCTGTTTTGTGCATGTGTGTGTGTGCCCTGTGTATTTATAGAGCCCTTTAATTTTGTCACTAGTTGTATAGTTTTTTACCCTTTGAAAATTCTTTTTTGGTAATTTTGGTCCATGGGTGACCTCATAACTATTTGACGATGCTGAATTCTTGTAACCATTTGCGGATGAAATTTCGGTGATAACAGATGCCCCCTGATGGATGAGGTTAGGAGCATACGTATAGCCAAAATCCATCATTGTTTCTTCTATTGAGAGTGATGTTGTAAGAGAGAGTGATAGTGGGATTGTCAAGAGTTACCCGTTGGAGGGAGAAGGGAACCTGTAGAACCCGACCTTCCATAAGGTGTGTAAAAATAAACTGTGTACAAATGAGGCAGGCATGCCCCATGCTCATGTCATGTAACTCAAAAAAGGAATGAGGTGTCGATGTAGACAACTGCAGCACCCTCAGGGGCGGTCATGATAAAGGAAGAAGACAATTCCGTCAAGGAACATGCTCTGAATGGTAGGCAGTGACATCTTTAAGAAGTATCACGGATTCTGTAGGCATTGATAGCCCAGCCAAGTTCAGAGGTCTTTGGCAAAATAGAAGAAATAACTACAATAGTCACAAAGTAAGATCCACCGTAACATGAGAAAGTGTTGAAGTTGAATTTTATGGGGGTCAACGACAGCAGGGAGCAATTGTGGTTCTCCCTGTGCCATCTGAGACCTCTGATTGGAAAGGTAATGAGAGTCAAGATACTGTCACCCTTCTGGAAACTGTGCTGATGTCGACAAAAACGGGGATGCGACTCCTAGAAGCAAAGGGCTTCATGAAATCTACTAGGTGAGGTTAGGAATTGGAGGAGGTACATGGATGAAGTCAAGATGTAGGAAGACTCAAGACTTCCCTTGATTGGGGGTATATGTGAGGTAAAAGTGGCCGCAATCGTTCAACAAGGTCGAGTGTCAGGGGGACAACAAGACAGGGGATAAGTTGTGCCAGAGGCGGGACAAAGTGAACAAACTTAGAGGGCAGAGGTAAGTGGCTTGTGGGATAATCAGAGTATATGGATGATGTCAATAGGGGTAGATGATATGGAGTGCCCCAACCAAGGGAAACATGGGTTGTGTTTGCCAACAAGGGAAGAAGGTCACCAAAGGTGACGACAAAATGGTATGGAAATGCGGGAAATAAAGGCATTTGTATAATAAATAAAGAATAATTTGGGATGAGTGAAAAATACAGAAGCGGGTGCCCGATGTAATATGGTTGGCCCGAGTAGGGCACAATTTTCTTGGAGAACTAGTGGAGGGTGGGGGGGCCATGGGTGGGTTTCTATATGAGGTAGGTGAAATGAAGGGAAATTTGTAGAGGGGCAAACTAATTGTGGATGAAAAGGAGGGTTCATGATACTGTGGAGGAGCAGTCAAAAATAAAACCTTGAAGAGATAATCTGGGAGTCCGGTGGGAAAGCTAGCAAAATGAGGAGAAGGAGTATGTGGCTGATTCGCGACATGATGGAAGACTATCGGGACTCCCATCCCTAAAGGGTTTGAAAAAAAACATGAGTGTCAAAGGCGCAAAAGGGTGTTATGAATGGGACAACTCATGTGGGTAAGAGTGTTACCGGGTGACAGTACCGAAGATGCAAATGGAGGTGTTGGTACTGTAGAGACAAAGATGGGGATCCTAGAGACAAATGTCAGAGGGTGTGAATGGAGATGCAGGTGAGATTCAGAGAGAATGACTACATGCCAGTGCAGATTATATACCTGAAGGGGTTGCGTTGATGTATGATGACCAAGTACCTACACACATGAAAACCAAATACCCCCGTGAACAATATCTGAAGAGAATCGAACATACGAGCATTTATTTGATCATTTTGAATATGCGCATGCATACCTGGTCGGGTTGTGAAAAAATGGTGCCCCAGGGGCTCAGAATAAAAAGTGGCTCAGGGAATGTCTTGATGTAGACGACGGGATGTTGATCCCATGGCTGAAGACAGATCGAAGAATGGACACCCGGAGCTCCCAGAATGGTGAGTGAAAGTTTGACAAAAAGGCCTATATATAGCTGTATGGCCCACATTGCCACCTCATTTGTACTTACTGCCAGAGTGACTGGACGAGAGATATTCAAAGGAGATTTGGAGATTCTGGGAGAATGAGGCAGTCAATCAAGGACCAGTGAGCTTCAGGTTAGTAGTCTGATTGTCCTACATAGAATTAGGTTTTCCATTTTTTGGGTAGGGGCTGTACGAAGGGCCGTTCAAGGAGTTTTTGGAATGTGGGCCCCCAAGTGCGTGGGTGATCTAGAAATATGCACGCACAAGTGTGCACCTTCCATCTGAATAGCCATGCATGGGGGTGCCCATAAGGGGGACTAAGGTGCGCATTGTGTGCGCATATGTGGACGACACAATCGCACATGTGTGCGTGACTGTGTAGTGGACAGGCGTGCTTTGATGCACGCCTGTGTTCATGACAGTGGCACATGGAGGCGCCATTATAGGCTGAGGAGGCATGCATGCATGCGCACCTGTGGGATGGATAGGTGCGCCTGAGTGCGCGCCTGTGGAGTGAACAGGTGCGCATACGTGCGTGCCTGTGGGGTGAATAGGCGTGCATGTGTGCACGCCTGTGGGTCAAATAGTCGCGCCTTGGGGGCAAGGTTGATGGGTGTAAAACTTATCTTTTTAATGTTTTTTATGGTCAATGTGGCTGACCTAGGACTATTTTATGTGGCTGCACGCGATCATTTTGCATGATGTCGGTTGGTTGGCGAGAGTGAGATTGGTCCCAGCTGAGAGATGTCGTGGCGATTGAGGAGTCGGGGGTTCGTGCTACTTTGGCAGCCTGTGGGCTGCTGAATTTCTTTGAGTGCCCAATGATACGGGTGCAGAAGTATCTCCTGCAGTTCCTTATCCATATGTGGAGTCCAGACCTGCATTGTTTTATGGTGTGGGGAGAGCATCTTGCCTTCACTGTAGTGGAGGATATATATTTTTTGACTAGCCTCCCGTTTCAGAGAATGCCCCTACCGATGGAGCCAGTGTTACCTGTTGACGTGGCGTTAGTGACAGTGGGCCGGAGATATTGTTCCAGGGTGAACTTTATGTCGGGCTCTATCATGAGCATCAAGGCGATGGATGCTCTAGTGCATCATTATATAGCAGTGATGATTATGAGGGTGTACAAGTCTCTTGCGACTCAACGGATCAATGGTGGTCAGCTGAGTATTATGGAGAGGGTACTGGCCAGTATGAACTTTTCCTGGGGGCTTATGCTGTATGCCAGGATGGTAGGGAAGCTGGACCGTTGTTGGTCCACTGATATAGGAGAGTTTTCCTTTGGGTCCATCCTAGTGGCCTGGTTTTTGGAGAGGGTGCCTATGTTGTGCCCTAGGATTTTATTGGGCACTCCTGGGGTGCGAGAGCCGCAACTGAAGTGGTGGTTGACTATTTTTCTTCGCCACGGTGGTGGCGAGGGTGGCCACTTCTTCACAGCTGAGACAGCATAGGTGTGGCGGCAGATGCCGCAGGTGATACTGCAGTTTCCATATGCTGGTGTTGATTTCCGGGGTGATCCGGACATGGTGTTACCTCTAGGGGAGGGTTTTGATCACCGAGGTAGGTTTATGAGTTTGATATATATTGTTTGTTTTTGAGATAGCATGACATGTGTATTTGGTATAGATGCTAATACTATCTGTTGTTTGTTTGTATGTGCAGATGTGGCACCTTGCAGGCGCGAGGTTGAGTTGTTGAGGGCGTTGGCTCGCTAGGATCCGGGGAGACCGCCTCGGGGAGGGCCATGGGTAGGAGAGAGATGCCGACATGAGGACACTAGTGTGAGACCTTCTAAGGATGAGAGAGCAGTGAGGAGATGCCATTTTGATGACCCAGGTGCTGGGCCATCACATGCTCCTTCGACAGATGCCAGAGCCAATTTTGAGGACATTCACCGCTGCCTGGAGGCGGTGCTATAGGGCGTTCCTGAGGGCATGTGGTCACGTATCCAGGATGAGGGAATCCTGGAGTAGTGTGTGGGGGTTCCGTCGTCATGGCAGGCCGTGGTACGACGAGTAGTAGTAGCAGGTGTTGCTATGACCGAACGATTACCTCTGGGTCCGGAGGGACCAGTAGTGGGTGGGGTACCATCGCCTGAGTGAGGGGCGGGAGGTGGTGCTCTAGAGGCACCTTGAGTGGTGCTCTATGTATTTTTGTATATAGGCTAGTGAGCCCATTTTGTACCGAGGTGCTTCACTGGCCTGCGGATACTGGTATATTTGTATGTAAACATGTGGATGGCACTGTGGACCGAATTATATATACATGAGTATACATTTTTGAGATCTATGTGATGTTTACATGCGTTTTGTTAATGTGTTGATGATGTCTAATATATATATGTTGTGACAATTTGTTGATATGTTTATGTATGTGTAGCTGTATCTTGATGTGATATATGCCAATTTAACACAATGTTAGCTAAGTTATCTGTAATTTGATTCAATTGTCTTGGAATATGTGTAAATGTAATGAAATCAAAATGTCAAGATAAAAGTCTAACCTGCAGGTATTTTCAAAAGAGACAAGGATCGCGGACGTGGTACACATTGTTGAGCTGGAGAACRACTAGTTGAGAGTCAAGAAAGATGTTAAGGTGATGAATACGATGATGTTGGGCATCCATGAGGAGGCCAATGACGACAGTGTATTCGGCCTGGTTGTTGGTGGCTGAACCCAAACATATGCCGCTCGAATGGAGCATTTCATGTGAGCGGGTATAGAGGGCCCCAGCTGTCGAAGCGAGATTTTGTGTCCGACAGCTGGCGCTGTTGGCGTAACTGATGTGGTAGGTCGATGGAGGAAGCATCTGTCAATAGAAAAAATGATAGTTTAGATGTGAGGGATGGAAAAAAGATTTAAAACACTATAAAAGAAATAACCTAAAGTTTAATTTCTACGCTTAGGCATAAAATTTCTTTAAGTATAACCCATTGACGGGTTCTTTGAGAGAGAGGCCTTTGGGAGAGGCCAGGAGGTATGCACCTTTGGTGAGGCAATGTTGGATAATGTATGGGCCATGCCATAGTGACTCAAATTTTCCATGACCAAAGGTATCGTGAGTGATATCGTAATCAAGGACGAGGTCGCCTTCATGAAATGAGCGAAGGTTGACATGGCGATCAAAGGTGGCCTTTGACTACTTTTTAGCTGCCTCATTGTTCTATAATGAAGATCGATGATCTTCATCCAGGGATTCTATGTTCAGCAAGTGCTGCTCCATTGGAGCAGTGTCGGGTAATAGCTTAATTACTGTGCATAAGGTGGGAATTTCGCACTCGATGGGAAGAGTGGCCTCAACCCCATGGACTAGATGAAATGGTGTGAAACTAGTGGTTGTTTTCACATCTGTACGGAAATCCAATAGTGTGGAAAATAACATATGATTCCAATTGGTCTTATGTTTATTAACCGTGCGCTGTAACATGGTCTTGAGGACCTTGTTAACGACTTCGACTTGTCCGTTAGATTGAGGGTAATATGGTGAGGCAAAATCATGGGAGAATCCTAACCGAGATGAGAGTTCGACAAAAATCTCATTCTCGAAGTGTTTCCCATGATCGAAAACTAGTTGGAGTGGTACTCCAAAGCGGGATATGACGTGGTTAAAGAAAAAACGTGTTGCAGTGTCAACGGTATTGTTAAAGGTGGGCATAGATTTCTCCCATTTTGTGAAGTAATCGACTACGACAATAATGTATTTGTGCCCATTGCTGGAGGGGGGATTACAGGTCATGAAGTCGATGCCCCATTTACAAAAGGGGCTGGCAGTAATGACTGGATGAAGAAGAACAAGTGGTGCTCGTGCTTTTTTGGCGTAAAGCTAACATTTCTCGCATCGTTTCATGGCATGAATGCAATTGTGAAACAATGTAGGCCAAAAGTAACCTACTCGGATGATATTTTGAGCAATGGACATTCCCAAAAGATGGCCCCCACATGCACCATTATGGAAGTCATTCAAGACTCTATCGGCCTCATCAATGGTCAGGCATCAACGAAGAATGGTGTTGACCCCACGCCGATATAAGATGTCTCCGATGAGGAGGTAGTGGGGGGCCTGGTGGCAAATGCAACGACGATAATCTCGTGACAGGTGGTTACCGAAATTTTTAGTTTAGAGGTAGACGAGGAGGTTGTCGTACCAAGGATCATCTGAAGTGATGTAAAAGAGATGTTTGTCGAGGAAGTTGTTATTGATGGGCGCACTGGTAGTATCAGAGGGGAAGGCCGTGACAAGTTCGGCGAGGATGAGAGATTTCTTGCTTTTGGGTGTTGAGAATTCAATATCATACTCCTGGAGGATAATGATCCATTAGGAAAATTTGCCATTAATTTGCCGACGACTAAGCAAGTATTGCATAGGGTTGGAATCTGCTACGACCTTAATCGTGCGAAGAAGAATGTAATGATGCAGTTTCTGGACTGTGAGGACGACTGCAAGGGCTAGTTTCTCTTCATGTTTATACTTCAAGGGTGGCCCTGAGAGGTTTTTACTAACATGATAAATGACATGCTCATGATCGTCATCACTGATTTGAATGAGAAATCCTGCTACTGAGACAGCTGATACTGATATGTAGAGGATACAGTCACGATTGTAGTGGGGTGCACTAATTAAAGGGGCATTGGAGAGTTCCATTTTAAGATCGTCAAATGATTTTTGGGCATGTTCATCCTAGTAAAATGGGATGTCATGGCATAGTAAGCGAAGGAAACCATGTACGCGAGTGGCATAGTCTGGGAAAAATCACTGTAGAAAGTTAGCTTTTCCTTGTAGGCTCTGGAGTTGATGTAAATTCCGGGGAGGTGGAATTTTGGTGATGGCTTGGACTTTGAGGGGGTCCATGGTAATACCGCTTTGAGAAATGATGAATCCAAGGAGGCACCCTGCCGTGATGTAGAACATGCACTTGAGGGGGTTCAAGTGGATGTTGTACTGACGACACCGTTGGAAGATGATCCGTAAATCAGCAAGGTGTTGGGTGTGTTTCTTGGAACGAGCTGTGAGGTCGTCCAAGTATACGAGGATGAGATGAGCCAGATCATGAAAAATGTATGTCATAGCCTATTGGAAAGTTTCACCAACATTCTTTAAACCAAAAGGCATGACACGATATGCAAAAGTACCCCAAGGGGTAGTGAATGCAGTTTTGTATTGATCGGCTGGGTGAATTTGGATTTGATTATAACTAGAGAAATTGTCCATGAAGGATAGAGCCTCGTGGCCTGTGCATTCATCGATAATTTGTTCAATGAAAGGCATTTGAATGTTGTCTTTGGGACATGCGTGATTGAGATCATCAAAGTCTGTGTAGACACGGATAGTGCCTTGTTTTTTATTAATGGGTACAGGGTTGGAAACCCATGAGGTATAGGCAATGGGGTAGATGAACCCAACCGCGCATAATTTGTCAATCTCGGCTTTGATGGCCGCTACTTTGGATGGGTGTAGCGGTCACTGTTTTTGACGAACTGGTGTAATGTCAGGCCAGGTGTCGATGTGATGTTTGATGATAGAGGGATCAAGGCTAGGCATTTCTATGTATGACCAGGAAAAAATATCCCAATATTCTTGGAAGAGGGATTTATAGGCGGTGATTTCTTGAGGAGTGCAAGCAGCTCCAATGGTGATTTCCTCGACGACGCCATTTTTTATGGAAATGTCGATTTTGATGGTCGGGGAAATGTTGTCCATGTTGCCTTCTTCAAAAGAATCAGGGCAGGAATGGGGTTGTTGAACCAGTCGATATGCCCTGATGGGATAAAATCCTTGGTTTCGACCACGTATATGGGGTGTTGGGTAGGAGGCGTGGAGGCCTCCTGTGGAAGGAAGAGCACTCGGTGGTGTAGCACATCCCATGGGTAGTCGGGGGTGTTTAACTCTTCGAGTATTCCCTCATCGCAGTGGAATTGATGGGAATACAAGGGGTCAGGAAGAGTGATATCGGTGACTGTTGTCATGTGGCTACCCCCTGGTGATGAATAAGCAGGGGGAATGATGCAATGAGATTGCGATGGCTCGCTCAACATAAACCAAATATCGAAGTACTGAGGAGTAACCGTGGTAGTTGGATGTAAGATTTCCGTAGGGAAATGAATGGGAGAATGGGGGGGTTAGGGGGTGAATCCTCAGATAAGTCATCCAAGAACCATGGAGGCATCGGGAGTGCCTTGGGTTCAGGAGAAATGATATGAAGAATCTCTAGTGACGAGATAAGGTCAACCATCAATTCTGTAGGGGTTTGAATTAGGGTCAATTGGCATTTCCTGTATTCAATGATCATAGGACATTGTTATGTAAAATGATCTAAGGATTCACATAGAGAGCAAGGGCATCTCATACATTCATTGACTGAAGTTGTGACATAGTGGATGTCAGTGATTTTTGGTAGGCATGATGTAGTTGGATTGGGTTCATCATGGAAGCTTTGGCATACTGCGGCTAATGTCTGCTAGAAGTGTGGCAGTGCTAGAAAATGGTGTGTATAATGGCCATATTTTGAACATATAGCGCAAGTGGATTTGGTTCGCAGCCCTTTACTACTTGAGTGAGGGGCAATAATGGCATGAATTGCTATGGTGGCGAGTGTTGATGGAGTTTTATTGAGTGGAATCAAGTTTCGTAACTCCGGTAGAGATGGGCAGTTGTTGGTTTGGTGTCCATCTTTCTCACATAGTGCACACGGGGGTTGGAGGCATGGGGGAAGTGGAGCGGTGGGCTCCTTCTTCTTTCTCCTACCCCCAGTTGTGGCAAGGAGGGTAGTGAGAGGGGGTGTAGAGGGTATGGTGGGAGTGAGTATGGGAATTGTCATTAGGATTCCTTCCATTTGGGGGGGAAGGGATGGTTGAGGGACCATCTCTGGTGGATGTAAATACCAAAATGGAATTGCTAACACCATATTAGGGAGGGTAAGCATTGCGGCTACTTGGAAAGCTTGTACACCAGGTGGAGGGTAGAAGAAGGGAATTTGAGTAATGGCTTGGGGAACTGTCTCCCAAACTGGGATATGGCCTTGGGGAGAGGTGAAATCATGCACTGGTGGGGTCAATGAGTTTGCAGGAGGCTCGTGAGGGGGAAGTGCTGCGACTAGTGGGACGTCAAATATGATGGAAGCCTCCCTAGGAGGAAGGGTATCCTCTATGTCAGTTCCGTTGGATGATATTATGCATACTTGATTGGAAGGATGAAGGAGTGGTGGTGCACCATGGTAAGTTCCTAAGAATGATGGGTCTTTGAAAATCCTAGGACCCATTTCGATGAGTGGGTATGTGTCGTGACTCATGTGGATGAGAGGAAGAATGTTATCGATGTTGGCAGAAGAGTTAAGCTTGTAATGTGAGACTTGGTCAATGGTAACGATCTTCTCATTATGGGGGAACATCATTGTTCAAAATATGGAAGAGCAAACTGCCTTGATAGCGTACATGTAGCTATGACTGAACAGGATATTATAATCGAGTGGGGCATCGATAACTTCAATGTCGATGAGAATAGTCTTTCCCCTGAGTTCTATGGGGACATTTTGGAAGATCCCTTCAGGAGATGATGGCCATCCATCATAAGCTCGTAAGGTAATGGCAGATGGTATGAGTTCGAGGGAACCAAGCTTCTTCCATACGGACTTGTACATAATGCATGTGGATGCACCTTCATCGATGATGCACCAATGAACTGTAATGTTCTGAATTTTCACTGGGATTTGAAAAGCGATCAAAGTGGGAAGGCGAGGTTCACCACTGTCGAGATCAAATGTAATGAGTCGAGTATCTGCGGGGTCGACTGCCCCCAAGGAAGAAAGTAATTATTTCCGCTGAGTGGGACAAGTCTGAAGGACTTCTAAGACTGACATGGCAGCTAGAGATTGTGCTAAGTCATCAACCAAATTGTAATTATGAGCTGCCCTATCCTATGGGTTGTGGACATTCCTGCGCAATGGGATGCGAGGGATGCGAAGAGGTGGTTCTGTGTTAGGGTGAGGGATCACCAATGGGGGTCCCATTGGTGCAGGGATTGTTTCTAGAGGAATGGGAGGAGACTCAGTGGGTGCATGGTACTGATGATTACATGTTTATATAAGGATTTCTTCCTCACTGGTGAGGAGGATCGTGTGATCTGTTGGATTGGTTGGATTGAGGTACTGTCCCAACTGAGGTGGGGTAGGCTGCATGTCATGTTGGGTGTTTATCACACCATGGTGTGGAATAGGATTCTATAGCACAACTAGGGGGGGTTGTTGCACGTATTTTTGTGGGGCCTGCTGAGGGGCAGGCGGTGTTGGGGGATGTGGTAGACTGCCTGAGTCTTTCAGCCATTTAAAATCAATGATTTGGGGGAAATGATGAGTATAATGAATGAACTCATCGCAAAGGGAACAAGGGAAGTTGGTTTTAATAGTATTGTTATTTCTCCCTTGACTCCTGTTGTTATTTCCCCCCTGGGGGTTCTGATTCCCTTGGTTCTGGTTGCCTCCAACCGGTTGGTTTTGTTGGGGTTGATTCTTTCCTTGGCCGGGGTTGTTATTGTTCCTGTTTCTTCCTTTCTGTTTGGCATTATTCGATGGATGGGTTGGATTTGTCGTATTCATTTGTTCAAAATTTTGATATTGCTGAATGGGAGAGGGTTGAACAAAATTCACCCCAGTGTGAGGGTGTGTGGGTGCCATGGGTTGTGGAGGACCAAGAAAGGGAAAGTAAAGATTCTATAGGGGATGTGATCCGTAAGGTACATAGGAAGGCATGGTGCTTTCTCTAGTACTCATAGTATAATCTTAGGTAGAGGGGGTACCAGAACTTGTTTGGATAGGTGGATGTATTGGGGGTGCTGATGATGGCCCACTGAGGGGCGAAGGAATAGCAACAAGGTATGGTTGTTGATAAGGAGGTGGGGGGTAATAAGAGGTTCCCTCATATGCTGGTGGATATTGAGGTGTGTCATACATTGGGGGTGGTTAGGGTTGAGGACTGTGGTGTGTGGTATTACCAATCAATCCATCTACTGAGTGAGACATCCCAGGTTTGTCTTGACCGAATGGCATGGGTTTGGGGAGGTCAGGAAGTACTATGTATATGTATCCTGATTGTGAATAGATGAGGTCATATTGTTGAGCCTTACTGATGGCTTCTTCTTTGGATTGAGGGAAGGTGGAAGCTACATCTTTATCGAGGAGAGAGACAAGTGATCTGAGAAACCAGTCAAGACACTATTGTTTGGTGGTTTCAGCTTTGCATAAACTACGTCGCCTACGCCACTCGTGAATGTGATCAGTGATATGTGTGGCCGAGGTTTGTTTGAAATTAGAGAGTAGTTCAAGACCATTGTCATGGCGGATTGGTAATTGGAAGAAGGTCAAAAATGCTTTGGCCGAGGACTTGAAAGTCGCGTGGGACCCTGATTTTTCATCTACTTACCATTTGGCAGATGGGCCAGTGAGTTTGTGTTGAAATAATAGTAGTCTGATGGAATCATCTACAATGTTGTTGGAAGAGCACCATAGGTGGAAAGTCATGACATGGCTGACAGGGTCATCTCCCGCCTTTCCTTCAAACTTGGGGATGTATGAAGGTAGTTTGGTGGGCATTGCAAGCCATGTGGGGTCATGCAATATAGGATCATTGGTGAGTTTTCTTAGATCTTGTATGTTAAGAGAGGCCAAATATGGCATCTGCAATGGGGGGTGGGAGGATTAGCTCCAGCCATGGTGTAAGTGTGTTGTGAACCTGACCCTTGAGGGGGACTAGGTGGGTTGGTACTTCTTTCTTGAGAGGAAGTTGGTCCTCTGCTTCCATGTAGAGGAGAGCGAGTGGACGGAGGGACTTGGGAAGTGGACCCAAGTAATGTAGAACTAAGAAAAGCTGATCCTAGAACAGTGGCACTCACAGGAGTGTGTGAAGGTGATGTCGATGAGTGGGAAAGACTAGCAACTCCCCCTAAAATAGGAGGGAGTTTTAGTAAGCATCTAGAACGAAGGGGGTTCTATGGGTCCCCTATGATGTCCGACTAGCTGAGTGGATGTGTGCAAAATGTGATGAGAGAAAGTAAACAAGAACCTTTGTTGCGAATTTTGAACTTTACATAATATATATATCTAAATCAAAATGTAATCAGAAGTGCATCATACATAAAGTGTTTTGAAAAAGAAGCATATATGTGGATAAGTGGGTTTTGTCCACATGAGGAATCAAAGAAAACAAATGCTCGTGTCCTAAAAGACATAACATCCTTCCTCTCAAATAGCATTGGACCTTCCAATAATACTCAACAGTGGGGTCTGAAGTCACCGGAAGAGAAACTAGTGAAGGATGAAATAATCGGTTATAATGAGGGGTAAAGGGGGCATATCCTGAAAGAACTGGAGATATTTCCCAATAGCCACACAAAATCTGATCAAGGTGCAATTGCAACCCATAATTGACACCTAGGTAGATGTCCTAAAATTTGGTCACTAGGTACCTCGGTCAAAGTGCGTCATTTAGATTTTCGGCCTAAGAAATGGGTCATGGGCTGGATCCCATCCAAGAGGTGGGTGCCTCAAGGGGGGATGCACAGAACAACCCAACCTTAGCCTTCAACCCTTCATGGGTATCTCCCTGCCTTATGGTGTTAGGAACACTTGACTTGGAGGATTTTCAGTTCCCTATTTGACAACTTCTATGGTTTTGACTATGTGAGAACCAGATAACGGGGAGTTATTTGGATGCCTATCCCTGAAATCCTACCTAGACTAAAAAATTTCTTTTGGCACCTCCTATGGAGGAAAACTTAGTGAGTTTTTAGAAAAATTTGAGATGTAGTTGTTTAGGAGGTTGGGGGTGTGAACTAACCTCGTTGAAATTAAATGGGAGTGGATAGTTTTGTCAAGAAAAGGGTGGGGTGTTTCAGAATCCCTTTGGAGTAAACTTACTTTGACCTCCACATTTCAAGAAGAAACTATGTGAGTAATAAGTGACTTTTGTGTGTGAATGAGTGAAAGTGTGCCAATGTTTTAATGAATTAGGTGTCACCTTGTTGCATGTGGACTTTGCTTGGTCCTTACAAGTGCTGATTACCTAATTAACTAAGTGCCTTTGGTACAACCTTGCGTAATTCAAAAGTCCCTAGGAAGCTAGAATGTGGACATGTGGGTCCGTTACTATTCCTTTAACTCCCTATTGTGATGTAATCTAAGAAAAGATTTGAAACTATCCTAGATTGTGATCATGTGGGCATGTATGGGCCCATTACAAAACCTTTAGACTTCCCTAGTGATTTAATCTAAGAAAGTAAATTTCAACACTATCTTATCTTTGTGGCATGTGGGCATGTATGGGCCCGTTACAATATTAAGATGTGTTTTGAAAAAAGAAACTGAGAGGAGTCCCAAGAAGGGTTGTCGTCCTCTCCTAAAGGTTTTAATCTTTTTAAGGG
Source organism: Picea mariana (assembly GCA_032191745.1). Classification (NCBI taxonomy): domain Eukaryota; kingdom Viridiplantae; phylum Streptophyta; class Pinopsida; order Pinales; family Pinaceae; genus Picea; species Picea mariana. Next base: position 63,850 of record JASDQU010014037.1, on the reverse strand, counting down.
AGATGAAATTGTCCCACAATCTTTTTCTGATTCTCAAGGTCGCTTGGAAGCACGAGAGAAGAGCATACTAAGCAATTGTTATCCAACTTCTAGTCCCAATGCAAGTTAGATGTGATTGCAAATGATTTCCAACTTATATTTTTAGTCAAAGCAAGCCATCCATGTGGCAAAAATGAAAGAAAAAGAGGAAATAATGATTTTAAACCTCCTAAGTGCCTATGTGTTTTGAATAATCCCTTTATATGAAGAGGGGACTAAGTGTGGTGCAGCTTAAAACATGCATGAAATCACTTTTAAGAAGGCTAAAGGCCTTCCCCAAATCTCAAAAACCTTACAATGTGTAATTTTAGCACAGGTGCGCGGGTCTCAGTAGATACAGAGGCGCATTGAGCGCATGTGCGCAAACCAAAATGAGCTAATGGGTGCAGGTGTGTAGAACAGAACTGTGACTTAGGTGCATGTGTGCATGATGCGTGTTTGTGGGCCAAAAAACCCATGCACAGATGACACACAACCGTGAATGAATATTTTGGATGGAATTCTCTCAATTCAACTTGGAATTGGATGATTTGCAGGGCGACTTAGGCTGGTTAATGCACCTGCAAGTTAAATAAACCAAAAGACGAGCTAGAAAAATCCAAATGGGGTAGGAATTTGATACCTTTCCCCAGTGGAGTCGCCAATCTGTTGCACCTCTTTCGTCACCATAATGAGCAAAATAGAGGTGCTTGCAAGCTTAGTTGGGTTTGCTAAGAAGGACAGCTCTAAGGAAAAGGGTTAGAGAAAGAAATATAAAAGAACGAATAAGAATTAAACTAAGAAATAAAACAACAACTAAACTAATGAGCATAGGGACATAAGGACAAAA
>JASDQU010014037.1:50154-62242 GCA_032191745.1 Picea mariana | reverse complement strand
AATAGCCACGTCAATCGATCCCATACTACTTCGGGAGAACTTCATGCTTCACAATCCAAAACTCCTGAAGTGTTGAAGTCTCGAAGTGACGAGATACTGCCACATCAACCAAGGTTGTACTACTCCGGGAGAACTTCATGCCTTACTTACTGAACTCCCAAAGTGTCGAAGTCCCGAAGTTACAATTGACTTCCATGCCAACTGGGCCAATACTACTCCGGGAGAACTTCATGCTTCACAATCCAAAACTCCCGAAGTGTTGAAGTCCCGAAGTAACAAGAGACTACCACGTCAATTGGGCACGTACTACTCTAGGAGAACTTCATGCTTCACAATCCAAAACTCCCAAAGTCCCGAAGTGACAAGAGATTGCCACGTCAACGGGGCTCATACTACTCCGGGAAAACTTCATGCTTCACAATCCAAAACTCCTAAAGCCCGAAGTGCCGAAGCACATGGAAACCATCAGTTGATACATGGGGCACACTCATCAACCATGAAACATGGCACTAATTTATGGACATTTGGTTGTGTCATTCGTTCATTTCCACATGACATGTGTCACCCTTCTTTCCATGACACATCAGAAAAATGACGTCAGGTCACCACGTTAGATTTGGGAGATCATCCTCTGGGAGGTATTCCTGCTTAGCATTCAAAGCTTATGAATGTCAAAGTTGGCACCATCTATAAAATTGGTTAAAAGGATTCTGGATTTGGTGGACAAATAAGCTTCATCATGGCGCTAAAATAGAAGGATTACCGAGATCACAGATTGCAACAATATCAACGGATGAGAGCGATTGTGAGGGGCAAAGTTGCACAAGGTTTAATTTTGGGACGAAAAGCGGGTTACCTCAAAACCACTTCCTTGTGCCCCTGCAAAATAGAAAAGTATACAAGGGAATTTTGTAATTTATTTTATTGGATTATTATTTGAACGTTGGACCATTAGAACCTTGGCACAACCATCGTCTTCCACTTGCATCTCAACAGTACACCAACTGCACGCCATTTTCGCTCATTTCCAAGTATTTTCATCACTACCATGGATCCCATCTTAACCTCAGTAGTAGAACAAGTGGCAAAGAACGGGACCGAAACACCAGGGAGCCAGAATCTGGATCTCGAAACGATTTCTTGCTTATCATTGTAATCAGTTTCAAAACCGAAACGTTTCTTTCTTATCATTGTAACCGGTTTCAAACCAAAGAAACTCAGATTGCATAAATATTAGGAGTTTCAAATGTATTAGGGGCTAACAGAAGTGCAAGGGCACGATTTTAGCTATTTGGAACTTGAATGTAATTTTCTGAAGCTGAATAGAATACACATGCAGATGTCCTGAAATTTCCATGAAAATATTCTAATGGTGGTGGCTTGAGTTTCATCTTCTTTCTTCGTATGTATTTCCCATGTTCTTAAATTCCATTTTCACTGTCTTCTATTTAAATTGGATAGTTAAAGACCCGTAATTCATCTTTTGATGATCTCAGCTGAAGCAATTTAAACTATGTTAAGTTTTTCCTAACTAAGTTAGAATTCATTTTATTTAATGCTCTGATGCAGTTATGTGTTTTTCGTTTCTTCTTACACTATGCAAATTAAAATCTATAACTCAGATTCATCACCCCATTTAGCCGTTATCCTCTGGAGAGTTCAATCGACCAGTCATTTCTTTCATTTGTTTTCAGAATTTTAACTCCATATCCCTAGGCATCCCTCCCCTTCCTTTTTAGCAGAATTATAAAAAACCCTTCAAAGCAACAAAACCTAGCCATTGATTGTTAAAGAAAACTCATTTGTTAAATACCAAGTGACAGGAGAGAGCCCTCTCTGAGCTAAGCAAGCTAGTACCCATCTCTAAATTTGGTTTGTAGGTTACCTATGTCATTTGTTTTATGATCCGAACAAAGTTATAGAGTGCTAACATTTTGGCGTTGTTGCTGGGGACGAAACTGAAGATTTTCCCTGAGTAAAGAACGATTTAAAAATCCAGATTTGATTCTTGAGGCTGACAGTGAATCAAACACCTTATTAGATGAGACTAAATGCACCCTGGCGAATCCATTATAAAGAGACTGGTAGCATAAATTAGTTTGAGCATGAAATCCTGGCTCCCAAGAAAATTCATACTAGAAGAAATCTAGTCCCAGAAGCAATAATCCTTATGTCTGATCCTGAAAAAATTATACACAAAATAAAAGAAAGGCCAATAAGCCCAGTTTTTTGTCTAGACATAAATCTATCTCTTCCCAAAGATGGAGTAAAAAGCATCGAAAACCTTGATTTTGATTTGAAATTTGAGCAAACTCTATTCAGAACTAAATCTAAGTCCAGTTTGAACGAAATCACCTTTGATGAGAAGAGGTTCCAAAGTTTAATTTCAGCTGCCTCTATTATACCTATTATGATTCCTATTCAAAACAATCAACCACTTCAATTCCTTATTACAACCATGGAATCTAGGTTTTCTCCTGTTGTTCTACCTGCCTAGTTACATGATTTACCCCGGGACTATAATCAAAGGATTACATTGTATGATGTTGAAGGTAATGTGTCAGCCCAAAAACACTTAGACTGGTTCAATGATTTTGTATACCTAGAATAAGTAGATTATGAAGATGCAAAAATGAGACTATTTTCATAAAGTCTCCCAGGTGAAGTTAGAAAATGGTTCAGAGCTCTCCCAACAGCAAGTATCCTAGATTTTGAGCTTTTTGAAATAGGTTTTCTTGCAAAGTGGGGTGACAAGAAGAACCCCATTCAGTTTCTAACCCAGTACAACATGAGAAGGTCACCTGATGAAATGGTACAAGAGTTTTCAGTTAGTTTTATCAAAGTTTACAACCCAATTCCTATTGAAGTAAAACCTCCTCCTAGGGCTACTCAACTTAGATATGTTGATTCCTTTGAAAGTGAATTTTCTTTTTTGTTAAGGGAAAGGAGATCCAATTCACTAGATGATATGATGAGTGATGCAATAGAAGTTGAAGTAAATCTAATGGCTTCAAGAAAGATCAAATATAATTCTAACATAGACACAAACAAGGTCCAAGATAAGGCACAACCTTCAACCTCACAATCATAAGAAGAGAGGTTTGAGTTGATGATGAATACCATGGAGAAAATCATGGAAAGGATGTCTTTAAATAATAATCCTAACACCAGAGAGAAGACTGAAGTTCCACCCAGGAATCAAAGGAGACCAGTAGTTCTACAAGTCATACAAAGAGATCATAGGAACCAGGGTGATCGGAAAATAAGACCTCCTTTTCAAAATAATTACGTAAATGAAAATCTTGATGAAACTTTTGAAGACAATATGCATTGTTGTGATGGTGATGAAATAGAGGTGTTCTTAACTAAATAAGAACATCATCGGTTCATGGATGCAAATGAAATATTCATGCATGATAATAATGAAAGGTTGTTAGTGGAAAATGAATATTACCAGACAGGACTGCAGAATGTCATCATGCAATTGCATAAACAATATAATATTTTAAACAAAAAGGTTCCTGCAAATCCTCCAAAGGGAAATCCTACAAAAGAATCTCAAAATAATACACCTTCTTCAAGTCATCCTAAGAAGGATTCTATTACAAAGGATGTTGTGGAGAAAGGAAAGCAAAAGGAAGAACCTCCAAAGAAAGTATCTGAACCAAGAAAGGAGACAGTCATCAAAGAGGTAGAAAAAACCTCATCCTCCTTTGACTTTGAAAGTGAGATGGCCAAAATTAAAATCTTTTTTCCATTCAATGAACTGATAAATAATAGTGTATATAGAAATCAGATCATTAAGATGCTCAATATGGAAGGAACTTCTGATACTTTAAATATACAAGATGATCATCTTGACATATTTTTTGGCCCATGTGTAGAGGAGAGTAGTGATGATGATGAGGTCGCTCCTTTCTATGTTAGTATGAAGATTCATGATATGACATTTCATAATACTATGTTGGATTCAGGAGTATCCCATAATATGATTCCCAAGGTGGTCATGGACCAATTGGGTATGGACATTACTTCTAGCAGGAAAACCTCCCTATGGTTACACTAGGGTTTACAATGTAGGAAGATCAATAATGGTTTAAAAGTCTCCTACTTCTCTAAATATCCAAAACATATCCCAGACTCATACACAAAAAGGAAATTGAGAAGGATTAGGTAACTGTACCTCTACTCAGCATCCGATGATGATTCTCTCGCGTTTGATAGCTTCACTTACTGCAAACCTCCTCCCAAGGCTGACCTGCATTCAAAAACAAACAAACAAAAAGCTACAAGCATGAATTTCATATATCAATAAGGGTTAGACGTTAGAATAAAAACATAAATCAAATGAAAACATTCGACACATCATGTTTTGGGACAAGAAAAGTACTTCTTTTATTGATAATACAATGATCACTTACAACCAAAGTCGACTACTGCTCCACGAACCTGGTCCAGGCTCCTCTTCACTAAGATCCAAGTGCACCTATGTGTATATTTGTTGGCACAGGGTCAGACCTAGGGTTCAATGCTACAACTATGCACCAACAAAACCCTAACTACCAGCCCTTTCGGCAACACCTGCGAAGCAGATGAAGTCTCACCCAAGGTAGAGGTAGGGGTGGTTGCAAGACTCAAGTTTCTGCAACCTTAGCTAGGACATAGATCTGTGATTATACAACTTACTCAAGCACTTAACACCATTAGTTCCTCAATATACAGTCAATAACCACTTCGCTTATAAGACATAACTTCGCAGCATTCACACTAATCTACGGTATTCAAGCACTTAGCATATACAAATGGATCAGAATGAGCATATCAAACACTAAGCATGAATATCTAGATCATATCTAACATTATCACATATAATAAGCACCAAGAATGAATAGATATATCTAAACATATCAGATCATTTCGCATATAATATGTAAATACATCAAGACAAAGCACAAAGCACATCACACAGGGTTTACGAGGTTCACCCCCACCCTGGGGCTACGTCTACCAACTCTTCTTATTCATTGTCTTCAATCAATCGGTTATAAGCACAGAGCCTCAAAAAACTTACTCCACATAGGACAGAAGATCTGTGCATCTAGCTAGATCCTTCTTCCTTGCGTTATAGCACAAAGCCTTCTACAGTATTTCACGAGGAATTTCACTCAGCTCTACTAGTCTCACATAGTATGCACATAGCACTTACAATCCTTTGATCACACAGATCTAGCACTTAGACATTTCTTTTGCACTTAGCACACCGACCTCTTTCTATATTTCCTATCCTTCTATATATACATTACAAAATAGGCCTAAACATGGGTAAACCCATGGGCCAACATCCTATTCCTGTTACATATTCCCAAAAACCCAAAAAGGGGCCCAAAAGGGGGCCAAGATCCCGTGATCTCCACTTAGACTTGGGCTCCTCCTTTGACAGGCTGTCGAAGTCCCAAAATAGGTCAACATGACCAAGAAACTCCCAAAACATGGTCAAGGGCCAACTGGCCCCCAACACTCACTTGTGACTCGTCCTGAGTCACTCAGATCTGATCACCTCTACCTTGAACGGCTCGAGCTTGGCTCGAGATGATTCAACTTGTTGCTTTGCTATGGCTTCTTGTTCAGTGAACTCTTGGATCACTATGTCATTCACTAGACCTTCTAGGCATTGTTCTGCTATGAGGACGACCTTTTCTAGCTCTGATCCTTGGCTCTCAACCTCTGTAAACAACAAACATGCCTTATCTTGCATAGGTTGAAGTCATTGACTGACTTCCATCACTTTTCTTTGAATCATATGGATCTGATGTTGAGCTATGCATTGTTCATGAGACCTCTTCATCCTTTCTACAATTGACAAGGCCTTCAACTGTGCCTGTAGTGTATTTGTCTTCTGCTTCTCTTCTTGGAGTTGCGACTTAGTGTCTGCAAATCCAAATTTTCAGTGAGTTTTTCATAGGTCTGGGCACTGCGGTTACTGAGCTTCTTGCACTCCAAGGCAAGAGATTTTAATCTATCAACTACGCTATAGGTAGCTTCTTCTCTTTGGTTCCTTATCCCCTGTGGGGTTTCAGGTACTGCGCGGAGCTCTAAGTCTACGTTGTTGTAGCTTCTGGATTACCTCTTCCAGTTGTGCCACCTGTTGTGGAACTTGTTCCTCGGTCTATACTTCGATGACTGTCATAAATCTAAGTGCTCTGTTGACTCTTTCCTTGACTTCAAGTTACCTGGTGAGCAATTGTTCCTTTATTTGTTGTAGCTCATCTTTTTATTCATCCCATTTCACTTGGAGAGAAAGCTTTTCCTTTTCTACAGTACTTCTTTGGTCCTCAAGGTCTTTCTATACTTGCGCTAAATCCTGGGTGGCTTGTGTTGTTTCTTCCTAGGCTTGTTGAAGGTGAGCTTCAACTGTATCATCAATGTGATGTAATTGGGTGGGGTCATCACCTAGTTCTAGTGTTCCAACTATCAGGGGCACAGTGGATACTGCGCGGCTAGACTATAGTGCCTGCTACACGACTTGGAGTTCATCCTTGATGTGACTGAACACCTCCTCCTGCTTAGCTTCTTTCTTCTCTCCTATCTCCAACAAAGCATCATTCAGTGCTGTGAGAATGAAGTCGAAGTTGTCTGAGGTGAGGGTGGTCTCAAATTTGGTTATGGTTGCATTCATTTTCTTCCTTGAAGAAGGTTTCGGAGGGGAAACCTTCCTTTTCTTCGAGGGATCCTCCTCATCTCTTGGTGGTGTAACCTCTCCTTTCTTCTGTTCAACTTCTGTGATAACAAGAGCACAATGATCATTGTATAAAATTGGCTTAGTCTATGGGCTCAAATTCTCGATTGGAAAAAGTGTTCTCGGTGCATGGCGCAATGAGCTAAATAGGTAATTTGACAATGGTTGGCTTGCAACAGGTATGGACCTCCATTAAATCTTGTTCGATCCATTATGGCATAGTCCAACAATCTAATGATTAAATTTTATTCCTTTTCTGTCCATTCGGAGCAGAAGTCGAACGGATATATTGGCCCCAACGACTATATTTCTTCGTCATGGCAAAGTGCCACATGTCACTGTTTTGATATCTTGACGAAGCTCCAACTCTGCAATTTTTCTTTCTGCGAGGTCTCCTCTATAACCTCCTGTAAAATTTCAGTATTATCCCTCTTCTTTCTTAATTTTAGCCTTCTTTCCAGTGAGCTTCATCTCGGTAATGCTTTTCTCATTCTGGTTCTTTTCTTTTTTGGTCTTAGTGTCTTCACGTTGTTGAAATTATTTCCTAGGGTTCCTAGATAATACTTCTTCTTTGTCTGGGATAGGTAATTCAATCTTATGAGGATCCTCTAGTGTTCTCTTAGCTTCAACATCCGGGTTGCTAGTATTAAATATATGTGATCTACTCTCCTGCTCCTCAATCAAGTGTGAGATCCTTCTGGTCATAAAGTATTTTAACTCTTGCTTCTTTTGTTCCAAAACTTCTTCTTCTTCCTTTCGTTGGGCTTGGTCTCTATCAATCCAAGAATTTTCTATTAACATGGTAAATGGGGTGTTGTCTTCAATGAATTTAATAATCTCAAAGTCTTCTTCTGTCAAAGTTCCATTGACAGTCATAGGTCTCCAAGCGAGCCTTCCACATAGGTTTACTATCTTTCCTCTGAATAAACTTATTCCTCCTAGTGAAGGGATCATAGAATGCCTTCCTATAGCTTCCCAGGTTCTCACTATCAGGATACTCACCTATGTTTCCTCATCCAGAACACAGTCAATGTCGAAGTCTCCTATTCTTTCTTCGATGCATTCCTTTTCTTTGAATATATTTAATAAGTTGGCATGTTGATCATCGTTTAGGGTTTCTTTCATCTGTAGCAATTCTTTCTTTGATTCTTTCCGAGGCTCATTTGTAGGTTTTGGATCTGCCTTAGGGTTTTCTTGATTCAGGTTCATTCTTTCAAGCTTAGCAATCATTTTGGGGCAGTCCAATACTTCATGGTCTAGAGATTTACAATAAAGACAACTAGATCTTCCGCTAGGGCATTCCTTAGCAAGATGTCCCGGTCTTCTGCAACTGTAACAGAGGGTTAATCCTCTCTTCCTTTTAAATGATCCCCAACTTCTTATGTACTGGACACTAGGATCATGGGAGCTAACCTGCAACAAATTCTTTCTAGGATCCTGCATCCATTCGTTAGTCTGAGCATTCTCTCTTTGCATAGGTATAATATATATTTCACTATTCTTATCAAATCTACTCATATCAAATCTTCTTTTATCTATTAATAACCTATCTTTCAAACTAGGACAGACTCTATTAAGCAGACCTAGATCCATATTCTAGAAACAAAAATTTCCACTTATCTTACTTCTACAAAGCTTCCAGATATTAAAACTTTTAATTGTTATTACCTTTATCAGAGCACAGAGCTTGCAGATCTTACCTCTTTTGATCAGAGATTCTTACTTTTACCTTTCTTTAGAGTGCCAAGCATTCATATCTTGCTTCTTTCCTTCAGATCTGGTCTTCTTTTCTTCAGATCGGGCTTCTTTATTTTAGATATGACCTTCTCTCTTTAGCACAAAGCTTTACAAATCAAGTAGAATACTGCACACTAGGGCATATATCTACGCACAGAGCTTCCCCAATTTCAGGATGAATCTTTGCACAGAGCTTCCTCTTTCTCAGTTCCCAGCAATCACAGTTTCAAGTCTTGGCAACAAAACCATTTTTTGTCACAGGGGCAGACCCACGGTTCAACGCTACAACAACACACCAACAAAAACCTAACTACTGTCCCTTTTTGCAACACCTGTGAAGCAGATGAAGTCTCACCTGAGGTAGAGGTAGGAGTGGTTGCAGGACTCAAGTGTCTGCAACCTTAGCCGGGACATAGATCTGTGATTATACAGCTTACTGGAGCACTTAGCACCATTAGTTCCTCAATATACAGTCAATAACCACTTCTCTTATAAGACAGAACTTCACAACATTCACACTAATATACGGTATTCAAGCACTTAGCATATACAAATGGATCAGAATGAGCATATCAAACACTAAGCATGAATAGATCAAATCTAACACTCTCACATATAATAAGCACCAAGCATGAATAGATCTATCTAAACATATCAAATCATTTCACATATAATATGTAAATACATCAAGACAAAGCACAAAGCACATCACACAGGGTTTACATGGTTCATCCTCACCCTGGGGCTACGTCCACCAACTCTTGTTCTTTATTGTCTTCAGTCAATCGGTTACAAGCACAGAGACTCAAAACCCTTACTTCGCATAGGACATAAGATTTGCACAGCTATGTAGATCATTCTTCCTTGTGTTTTAGCACAAATCCTTCTACATTATTTCATGGGGACTTGCACTCAACTCTACTAGTCTCACATAGTATGCACAGAGCACTAACAATCATTTGATCACATAGATCTAACACTTAGCCATTCCTTTTTCACTTAGCACATTGACCTCTTTCTATATTACCTATCCTTCTATATATACATTACAAAATAGGCCTAAACCTGGGTAAACCCATGGGCCGACATCCTATTCCCGTTACATATTCCCAAAAACCCAAAAAGGGGGCCAAGATCCCGTGATCTCTGCTTCGACTTGCACTCCTCCTTCGACAGGCTATCGAAGTCCCAAAATAGGTCAACATGACCAAGAAACTCCCAAAACTTGGTCAAGGGCCAACAATCTTTCTCCTCTCAACCTTCTTCTTTGGAAATGAAATGGGTTCTGATGGAGGAAAGAGGGAAAAATGAGGAATTCTAAGGCAATTCTCACAACAAGGTTGCAAATGCTTGGGGCAAGGAGGGGATGTGAAATGGGTAGAGTTTCATTGTTCTTATGTCTAGATGTGGAATGATACCCCAACACCTCCTTTTATATGACAAAAGGATGGTTATTTGGTTGGGTGATAGGCTATAGGCAGTGGATTAGTTGGGAAACTACCCAATATCCCGTAATCTCAATGAATTCCTTGCAACGTTTTCAAGTATATGCGGGTTATAGTGGTGTAAGGCACGTACATATTCAAAAATTTAGTTTTTTAGAAGAACAACTCAGTGATGGCTTGGAAAAAAATGAAAGTAAGAGGGCCAAATGACACGTATGAATATGTAGAGTAATTTAGGGTTATAACATATGCGCCCTAATATGTGAGGTCAGAAGAGCATCTGATGGCCGAAATACATTACAATCTTCATCAATGTATGAAACGAGTGAGCCCGAGACCAGAGTTCGAGAGGCGCCATCTGCAAAAATAACAATTGTCTCTCTGAGGTGGGCATACCCATGCTCGGGATGAAATAAATCATGTCTACCAATCAAATACACTGAAGATCCATGTCATATAACTATATAAAGTGTAGCTGCGAGAAATACACAACAGATCTACATCTCAAAATGAAATATACACAAGTATAGTATCCATCTTCAAAAATCCAATAACGCTTGATGGCTGGAGATGAGGTCTTCAGAGATCGAGCAACAACTTCAATATCTTCAATACTTGGGTAGGAGTGCAACGTGAGTGTATGAATTCACTACCCAGAGGTCTTCGACGACTCGTCGAGAAAAGACAAGAGGATCTCGATGATCAAGCAGAGAACTTTATTGATTTCTAACAAGGATTTGATTGGACTTTTCGGATGGTCGAGCATGAGGGAAAATGACAAACTGCAGAAAGGTCGACTCAGGCTGGGTGAAACTTCCCTTGGACAAGATCATGAAAGATGATAAAACTCAGGAAGCATGACATTGACATAAGTTCACGATGCAGGAGGCAACAAAAACTCCATGTGTTTGGAAGAGTAACCAAATGGAGGAGGACACATCTCTATGTTGTGAGAAAAACTTCCTTAGGTCATATTAGATCCCAAATATTGATGAACAATCAAAAGGATTTGATTTGTCCAAGGGAGACTCATTGTGCTACCAAAAAAAGAGAATATATATTTCCCATCCCCTCTTTTTGGGTTTTTTTTATTTTTTTTTCTTTTTCAATTTTTTATAGAGCTTGAAAAAGAATATAAGAATGGTATGTTACAAAGGAGGAATGAGTGTCGCAAGCATAGTAGTTCCAAGAGAAAGGAACACACTAATGTGTAGAGCAAGGAGACATGTGAAGGAAAAGGACACTCGGGGAAACTTCCTCCATTGGTCAAGGTGTTAGGTCATAGAGGCAAAGTGCTACAAGGCTTGTGTATAAGGCATGCTTCAAAGGTTCAGTTGAGAGCAACATGGAGCTGACATTAGGCCAAATATGCAGAGATGCAAATACGATTAGCAAGACACAATGAAACCCCCTTCAATGTAATTTTAACGAGCCCAGAGAAGATAAGGTTGGTAGTTTTTTCACGTTTAGAGAGTCTGAAAAAAGGTAAAAGAAGACTCCACTGGGGTACCTTTTTCGAAAATAGTCTAGTTGGTTTGAAAAAGGGGTAAACTAGCACCAAAAATACGTCTATTCAAAACCATTTTAATGAGTCTGACAAAGACAAGATCACTCAACAATCTTTTCAATTTTAAGAAGTATGAAAAGAGATTAACTATGGACACACTGCCTTTTTCTAGATTTAGTATCCTTAGCTTGAAAAAGTAGAAAATTTACTAAGGAGAACTCTCCCAGTGAGACGAATATCCCGAGGTGTACCTTTTTCCTCCATAATCTACTGGCCGGAAAAAGGGGTAAACTCATGCCAGCAGATGTTCTTCTGGACCAATTTTAACGAGTGTGAAGGAACAAGGTCACTCGACGATATTTTCAATTTTATGGAGTCTGAAAAGAGCTTAACTCTAGACTCCGTGGGGGATGTTCTTCTAGACCAATTTAACGAGTGTGAAGGAACAAGGTCACTCGACGATCTTTTCAATTTTAGGCAGTCTAAAAAGATCTTAACTATGGACTCCTTGCGGGTTCATTTTTCGTAAATTTAGTCCCTTAGGTACGAAAAATGGTTAAACTTATACCTGAGAATACTCTTCCAACAAACCGACATTCCTAGAGTATACTTTTGTTTGTAAAAATTGACCACCCGAACCGAAAAAGGGGTAAAATATCGCCG